>JAQGCE010000303.1:0-13671 GCA_034699185.1 Eupelops torulosus
GTATGGATGAGCGAAAGGGAGAGAAAAATCGAACCATTACTTCAAAGGATAGTTAGACTGACAAAAATGAGAGCAAAGAGTTCTCAAAACCAACAAAATATATGATAAATATATAGTCATATATATATATATAAACTTATAGATATAGAAACTGATCAAAAGAAATAAATGAGATTTTCTTTTATTTTTCTCTTTAAAAAAAACTCTTTTCGTCGATTAAATAAACTGATAAAAAGTGGTGTTCTTTATGATAGGTCTTTCATTTTTTTCCAAAGATAATAATGATATGTCATTTAGACCTTTAATTTATGTAAATATTTATTATTTCAAACTTTTTCAACACAATTGGTATAAAAAATAATCTTCTTTTTCATATATTTATTACACTTCGATAACATTGTTCTCAACATTGAAAAAAATTACAGTAAAATACAAGCTTTGAATTATTCAAGTCTTCAAATGAATGAATGTGTTCTTGAAAATGAATTTTTCTTTATTTTTATTTATCTTTCTTTACAATAAAGTGTTGTTTTTTAGGAGAAAAGACGGCATTCAAGCGAAATACAGACTATAATAACCACTTAAATGATGTTTTAAAACCGGGAGAAAAAGTTTATAAAAAACGAATGACTTTAATATTAGAGACTATATTATCCTTATATTTATTTTAACATTAAATTAGAGTTTAATACTGTGTTTAGTCTTCTTTTCTTTTATAATTCTTCCAAAGAAATGATTAATCAATTTCTAAATTTTATTTTACTTTAAAAAAAAAGATTCTGGCGATTGATAAACAATATTTCATTGAAAACTACTTTTTTTTGTTGCTTTTAATGGTCTCTTTCTCTATGAGTTAAACTCAATTAATTGATTATCAAAAGACTCTAAGCATTTAAATCATATTAAATGTTACGGCGATCCAAATATATATAACAAAATCCTAGATTTTCAAGTTTTTAGAGCCGTTTTCGTGAAACCTCTCTATTTATAGTTAAAATGCGTTGGATTTTGATTTTGGTCTTTGATTTGTGACTTCAAAAACCACTTTTTCAGACCTAACGCACTCACGAATATAGCAAACTTAACATTGAAATCGAGCACAAAAAAAGCTGCTTTTCTTATACGTTAGATAAGACTTATAAGAAGTGCTCTTTTGATTTGGATTTCATAATAAAGATTACATCGGAAGTATAGACTGTCCATAAATTTTGTAGCCAATTAACGCATTAAAAGCATCGAATTGTTCAACAAAAGTATATATTGTTTTGTTTATGCGCTATAGTGAGTCAAACTAGTGGTGGTGGGCGACGGCGCAGTACATACCTTAACAGTCGCTCCAGAGGTCTAGTGTTTTGGAGAAGAGAGCAAAAGAACAGCCACTGCTGTACGCCATTATGTATACTAACTTGGAGTCGTTGGATGTGTTGTTTGCAAGTCGTTTGACTAGTTTAGTTTGTCTCCAAAGCTCTCAATATATGTGACCCAAACTATTGGCGTTCAGTGTTTCTCAACTCAAACAGCGATTATTGTTTTGCACTCAAAAAATCATATTTACGGATGTTTTGTGTTATCTCTTCATATATTCTTAGTCTCCAACCGATTGACTAAAGGATTAATGAGTGAAACGGTTTGTGAATAACTGTGGATATAATGTGTTTAATGAGTGAAATAAGTAATACATTAACTCTAATAAAATGTTAATATTTTCGACAATACTGTCCATCGGTTTGACGCTAACGTCTGCCGTTTGGCAGGAAAACCAAACACCGAAGAGACGGATAACCCATTTAAAAGACACTGATATACAAAGATTTGTGGGCAATCAAACTGATTCCGATCACTTCAAACTCTTAGAACAGGACGGAGACTCCCTTCTGGTCGGTGCCCGTAATATAGTCTACAACATCAGTCTCTTAACACTCGAGGAGAATAAGGTATTATCTCTTTCTTATCAAAATCTCTTAACTTAATTGGAGATTAAAAACCCGCCATTTCTAACTGTGTGAGCAAGCACAACTTGAGCCCAAATTAAACCGATACACATGAGAGTTTCTTAGAGTTTGATGTATCTTGATGATCCCTCCATTATTGTTATTTCCTTTATTAACTACCGAGTTTTAAATACATTGATAGGCAGAGCCGGGAATAGCCTATTATGTACTGTTGATTAAAATGGCACTTCTGCTCCTTTTTCTTAAATAACTCTCTTTTAGCTCAGAATTAATTAATTTAATGAATTCAAAACGAATTGAGATTTAAACCAAAATGGCTGGTGATTTATCTTGTTAATCCGTTTAAAGCCTAAAACCTTGCGCATCCAATTTTAGAGTGTTTAATGAAATGCAATTTAAAAGTCAATTCTCAGACCAGAGCTAAGGTTTAATAACTTTTTTTCATCTCTTATTTAATAATAATTATTTGGTGGCTCTCATGCATTGGTTACGCATCGGAGGGTCGACCAGAACTCCAGAAATGATTATCTCTAATGAAACTCAAGACTTATTTGTGAAAATAATTGACTCATTAGTCAATTTATAATGAATTATAATTTTCTCTCATCTTTTATACGTCTTTTAAAGAGCTTTTATCTTAATATTCATTGTAATGTCACTCAACTCTCAACTTTGCATCTCTTAATTGATTACTATTTACTTCACTTTTATTTCTACTGACAATTGAATCACAAGAATATTATTGTTATTATTATTATTACTTCAATTTGGTTATAGCCATAGTAGCCATTCAAATAATAGCCCATATAATCTATTTCCTTAAAAAAAATATTGCCTGGGGCTTAATACACAGTTTAAAGATACCTGGTAGCTAGATAAGCTAGAAGATCGACCATTTTGCCTTTTGGGTTATGGTCCCTGGAGGTGTGATTGAAGAGGGAAAACCTTAGTTATTATTGGTTTTATTAAAATAATAAAAGTGATGGAAATGTAGATGTGCTGTCTAACTGTATATGGCTTTCCCCTAAAGCCGTTATATTTTGATTTATTCAAAATATATTTGTTAACTGTTGTGTATATTTGTGTAGAATTTTGATTCGATCTGAATATTATGCGAACCTAACCCTAAAATGAGTTGTCTTTGCACTCACAGCTCTCTCTCCTGTACTGAATCGCTATTTTTAAATATAATGTCTGTTCGGAAAGTCATTCAATTTTTCATTTTTCGGTTCGGCTTTTGTTTAGAAATTTACACTAAAATGGACTCAATTTTTCTGATTCATATGCTATACATTAATCTCAATCTCAATAAATTATTGTCAATAATATAAAGGCTCTATTTATCTACATTTTATTCTGTGCTCAGTAACAAGGGAAAAAGAGAGAATTCACTCAGTGCTGAGCTGTAACTTTAAAACCCAACCCATTATTATAGTTATCTTCAGACAGATTTATATCATTTATTTTGAACTGTTTTTCATTAATTAAAATTAATTTAGTTTTTCGTCAGAAAATTAAGTGAAAAGTTTTGGCAAAATATGTTTAAAACACAGACAATAAGTTTGAGTTCAATCTTTAAAAGATTATAAGTCCATAAGATATGACATCTATTCTGGAAATATGCCATAAAATCGAAAACAATTTCCGTATTTTAGACAAAATTCAATTCCCTTTTGAGTAGTGATCTGTAGTTTACGGAAAACCAATCGAATTGAGATTTATTTTGTTTTCCGAATAATATCTTCTCTAATATTACATATTTTTTTGATGGCAGTCCTTCAGTCGGATCTGACTAATAATTGTAGTGAACAGAGAAAGAGAAGAAAATTTTATTCCGAGTCTATTATTCAATGAATTGAAATCAAATGATTTATAGCTTGCGATCGAATGACTGGCGTTTTAGGCGACGAATGTGTGGCCAAAATAGGCATAGAATATAAATGTGATGTCAAGTAGAGGTTGTGATGTGATGTCGATCTCTTTCTCATAATTACCACACTTTTCAGTGTTTATGGCCTTTACCCAAATCTATTGGAAATAAGGACTAGTGGTTGAGCAGTAGTAATGCTGTGCCCTCTGTCTCTTACTCGCTCTCCGAGCATAACGTTCTTTGGATAGGATTTGTTGAGTTGATGCCAAACCATAAAATGCTGTCCATATGACTAATACTAACTGCTGTTTCTATGCTATTCTGTGCTATTGTTTATTATCCATATAAGTTCATATACCGGTGTATTAGTAATGAGTGAACGTCTCGTTAAACCATTTATTTTATTCTCGATTTTATTCTGAGCGCTAAACGATATTAACGTTTCGATTCATTTCTCACTTCTCGCACTTTTTTAAGGGATTTAGGATTACGTGCATAACGTCTGCACCAGTAGTGCATCAGTAGTGGCACTCTGTTAGCCCTCATAGCGTTCGGGGATTTTTAAAACCGCAAATCCTTATTAAATGAGCAAAAAGTTAGAGATATATCTAAAAGAGGGTTAGAATTCGTTTGAGAAGATTGAGCCCAAACTGCAAACCTGTGATAAATGAGTCGGTGCTATAAATTTCATTGTCGGATGACTTACGGCTCACAATATAAATCAAATATTTTTTTTTATTTCAAACTCAACTCACATGAGTTGCTCCACTCTTTTGCTCTAAAATTCTGTGCACTTCTTCTTCACTGTCTTCAATGTTTTTGTGTGAAAACTCCTATTTCTTGTGTCTGTCTATCGATTTGTTTTTATTCGCACATATTTTTTGTATTCTCTGTATTCCAAACATTTTTCGTTCAAAACTAAGAGATAATAAAAAATATTAAACTTTTGTTTTTATTTTTTATTAAATTTCAAATCAAACAGCGATTGCAATGGTATAGCACTGACGATGACATAAAGATGTGCAAATATAAGGGAAAGTCGGAAGAGTACTGTCAGAATTATATTAGAGTCTTGGCAAAGAAGTCGGAGAATGGTATCTTTGTGTGCGGTACCAACGCTTTCAAACCAAAGTGCAGACAATATTTGGAAAATGTAAGACATGTCAAACATTTTTGTTCAAATTCCTGCCCTTTATATAACAGTTGACATTAGAGTCTATAATACCTATAAATAGGTCTATAGTTTAGACAATTCTGTCCCTCATTTCTATTTATCGTTTAAAATGAAATCTATTTTAAAGTGAATTCCTTTCCATTATTTTTCAAATAACATCAGAATTTAGAATATGAATTGGTTAACGAGCAGTCAGGAGAGGGGTTGTGCCCATACGATCCTACACACCTATCAACGGCCAGCTTTTTCGGTAAGTCTACAAACATTTAATTAAAATTATTGTCAAAACTGTTGTCATTATTCTTAATCATGAGATGTAATAAATCTGAAGGAATAGGGTTTTCAAAGTTGTCTTAAACTATAGTTGTATTAAATTCTATTATTATTTTTTGTTACATCTCCTGAGGAATGGCATATAATTGTCTTCCTCTCCAATAATTCTCAATATAATACTAGTTTAAAACAATCGGTAAAATAGAGGCTCTTATTTGTCTTAAATATTCGACAATTCGTTTCCTATTCATTATATTTCTATTTAAAGGGAAAAAAATCTCTTTATTAGAGTTTTTCGATGAAAAGGCTTTTGATATTCATTTAAAAAATAAATTCCTTTTCTTTTGATTCTTTTCTTTAAAAAACAAATTGACTTTTCATAAAAATCTCATTAAAATCTTTAAACATTGCTTTTCTTTTTGCTATTCACTTCTGCCACACTTAAGGACTGGTTAAGGATCGCTCAGGTATTGACTCTTACATATTCTGTTCGTTTATTCTTTTGACTCATATCACAAATTATGTAATTATTATCGGAATGAAAAAAATAGTCATAAATATAAATATATATAACTCTTAGTCTGACTGTTAGTCAAATGGAAAGCATTTATCAGATGAGTGTATAGTTATGTAGGAATCGATTGGTTTCCTGTATTTGTTTCCATATCTTCACTAAAATATGAAACCAAGAATTGAGTGTATTTTGAGTAAACAATTGGCAAAACTCTTAATGTATTCAAACGAATATCAAATAACTGTAACATAACTAACCTATCAATTGTTGGTAACAGAGAGCAACCTATACGTGGCGACAGTGGCCGGCTTTAATGGCGCCGATCCTCTCATTTATCGACAACCGCTACGAACAGAACAATTCAATCCAAAGCACTTAAATGGTATAATAACTCTATGACTCTATTACTATAACCATAAATATATGTATAAGTGTTGCCAATGCTATGGCTTTCCATTCATTGCAAATGAAATGACATTAGATTTTGACGAAAAGTAATTAAAATCGATTTTCTATGTCATTAGCGCCCAGTTTTGTCAACTCGTTTCCGCATTCAGAACACGTCTACTTCTTCTTCAGAGAAACTGCAGTCGAGTATATCAACTGCGGAAAATCAGTCTTCTCCAGAGTGGCCAGAGTTTGCTCCAAAGATAAGGGCGGACCCCATAAGTTTAGGTATTGTTTGCACTGTCAATAAAGCAAAGTCCAGTCGGACTCCATTGATGTTTATTTATAATTCAGAAACCACTGGACTACTTATGCAAAGGCCAGACTCAACTGTTCGATTCCAGGGGAGTTCCCCTTCTATTTCAATGAGATTCAGTCCACAACTAATATAGTAAAGGGTAAGCACCGACTCTTTTAATGTTTTTCTGTTAATTCAACCGAAATGTTTACAAACATTGCTTTAAACGATTTATTGCGCACAGGTATATATGGCGGTCACAACTCCGAACTGATTTATGGTGTGTTTACAACTCCAACCAACAGTATCAGTGGTTCAGCTGTCTGTGCGTTTAGAATGGAAGACATTCACAAAGCATTTGAAGGTCCCTTTAAAGGTCAAGAGGACATTGACTCCAATTGGCTACCAGTCCCCTCATCCAAAGTTCCAGAGCCCAGACCGGGTCATTGTGTTAATGATTCGCGACAATTACCTGAAATGACCCTCAACTTCATAAAAGAGCACACATTGATGGATATGGCAGTCCCTGCCTTTTGGTCATCGCCTGTTGTGGTGCAGACCAGTTTCAAGTACCGCTTCACACATATAGCGGTCGACCCTCAAATCGAAACGGCTTCCGGCAAAACATTCGACGTTTTATTCATTGGCACAGACGATGGCCGAGTGATCAAAGCAATCAACTCCGCCAGCGGTGCACTCAGTGGCCACCACTTCCATAACTCTGTGGTTCCGGTTATTATTGAAGATGTGTCAGTTTTCCCAATGGGAACCGCAATAACCAATCTATTGGTTTACCACACCTTCTATGAGGCGAAGTTATTAGTCGTTTCCAACAACGAAATCAAATCAATAAAACTTTTCCATTGTTTGGCCAAAACGTGCGGCGAATGTGTGGCCCTTCAGGACCCTTACTGTGCATTTGATCTGCAGCGCCAACAGTGCACTAGCAGTAGGTCTCGATTTTGGAATCGTGACAATTTTGTCCAGAATGTAGAGGACGGTTGGGACCCTCGATGTCCCGACGGTCGGCCTCCGCCCACCGATAGCACTAATAGAACGCCTCCGCTCTCATATTCTAATCCACATACAATACCCGGAACCATACCGGGTGAAGACACAATACCGTCTGATGGTATGGCCGCCACCGAACAGACACCCATATATAGCGGTGAGACGTTCGCGTTGGCAGTGGTCACGAGTGTCGTCACCTCACTAGTCGTCGGTTTCATTTTGGGCTATATATTTAGCCGTCGGTGTCGTAAGGATGACCCCAACGTGTGTTCGCCATACGACGATCCGCATCAATATTTAGACCATTCGAATGACCCGTTCCCGAGTCAGCCTCCTGTCAACAATAAGCCAATAAACTTAGTGTTAAACGTACCGCCGAAGAATGCAAAAAACGCAAACTCGTCGGCGGACAACAAACCCATTCAGAAGGTGAAGAAGATTTATTTGTAGGGCACCGGACTTATGAACGGCCCCACCACCGGTTTCTCGACAGTGATTCTTATGATTCAGATTATGAGGACATTAGCGAACTGTGACAATGAAGTGTCGACTAACCGATGGGAAGGAATGGGAACGAAATTAATTATGTGTTGTCTCCGCCGACAGTAAACCGAATATTGTTTTTATACAAAAAAAATATCAAAACTTCTTATAATTTTTTGAAACGAAGTTTTCGTTTTGTTTAACATTTATTGCTTTGGATTTAAAAGCAAACTATGCATCAAATTATACAAAACAACAGACTTTTTATGCAATGAATCGATTGATTGGAAATATTAGCAAAAATGTTATGTTTTTAATACGAGATTATTAGTGAAAACTCTGAAAATATGTATATTTAGTGCTTCCGATCGGATGCCGACACCCAATATCGAGATTTAATCCAAAACTAAGTCAATTAAATGTACGGAACCTCACATTTATTACACAATATTTGGTGAAACTCCGGGACGACAGACGAGAGATGTGTTCGTTTCAAACAAATGTTTGTTTTCGCTCTTCATTTGCTCACAAAAATTCATTTTTAAATATCATCTCATAATCACATCATTCAGTGTTTCATATATTATATGAGAAAATTCTGTGATTTTTTGTTAATTTTAGAAATTGTTTTTCGCAAATGATTTTAAAAATACATTTAAAGGAAGTTCTAATCGAAAAAAGTGTCACAAAATTAGATCCAAAGACACAAAATTGCTTTTGAAACAGAAAACTCATTAATCGATCCAAAAAATGCGATTTGATTATAGAAAATGTGAAGAAAAACAACATTTCTTCTCCAAAAAAGCTATTGAATGCCAAAAAAATTCAGGACAGGGTTTACATCAGATTCACAATCGATAGCATAGACTTTTGCCTCAGTTTTTAATGCTTTTAATTAATTTTAGCGAAAAATCAGATCACATATCGATAACAGAGAATAATAATTAATATATAAGAAACAGATTTAGAGATAAAATGTTAATTTACAACGAAATATGAGTTTTGCTTATAATTTGTTTTATTTTTATTATTATCTTTTAATTTATTAGCTCTTTATTCAAATTATTTGCAAATCAAAGAGAGTTTACTTAAAAAGTTCTCTTTTAGATTAAAAAATCTGTATTTCATTATTAATTACTATTATTTAGGGACTGATCGCAAAATAAACCAAACCTTTTAAAGAGATTTTAATAAAAATTAAAGATTTATTATAATTAATATTATTTACGTAAAGAATACATTGAAATGCACTCCAAATATGAAAATAATTGTAAATAGGATTTATTATTTGAAGAAATAAGAGATTCATTTAAATATGACATCCATTCAAATGTCAGCTCTCTTTATATACAAACAAAATATATTTAAAATAAATTAATAATTATTTCCCTGAGTTTTAACTGTAAGTGAATTTTTTTGATTGTAATTTAAGAGACATTTTTTGCGATCCAAACAAATGTATAATTGATTAGTACATCAATTATTGTAATTGTGATGTATTTGTATTATAAAACTATTTAATTATATATAAATATATTATTAATTGAATTAAATTTTAATAAAAGTGAACGTCAAATAAAGTTGTCTTCTTTTTTTTTATAAGGAACTGCCTATCGATTAAATGTCGGTTCATATCTTCGGTCCATTTTCTTTGAGGATAAACTCTGTTGCCTTTTGGGGTTAAATGTCAGAACCGTTTTGTTTAGCTCTTGATATAAACGATCCATTGGTTGAAAATCGATTTAAATTCATGGGAACAGAGGTCTGACCAATAATTTCTATGAAAAGAAGGGCTAATGAGGCGAACGAATAAAATATCCGATGTTTTCGCTCAAAGTCTTGACTTTATTCAGACCTCGAAGTAATTAATTTATATTAAACTAGAATTATCGACAGCTCTGAGCCTCTGACTCGAGTGTCTTCAGGTTTGTCTGACCGCAGGCTCTGTGCACTCAAATGGTTTGCTTCCAATTTAATGACAAAAATAAAAAAAATTTAATAAAAAAATTTATTTTCTAAAAAAGATATGAACTCTGACTATAAAGTCATAGCATTTTAGAAATTAATGAATAAAAAGTTGTCTAACATTTCTCTGTCGACTAAATTGTATAAAACGTTTCGGTGAAAGGATAGCCAAAATTGATGGCAAAATGCAATAACCAAAGAAAAATTGTTATGGCTTTGCATTAATTCATTCCTGAAGTTTATGAAGTTCTCAAAACTAATCGTTCGGATCTGTTTTCAATTGAATAGAAACTCGTAAA
Source organism: Eupelops torulosus (assembly GCA_034699185.1). NCBI lineage: Eukaryota > Metazoa > Arthropoda > Arachnida > Sarcoptiformes > Phenopelopidae > Eupelops > Eupelops torulosus. The sequence goes on from JAQGCE010000303.1 coordinate 10,227, forward strand.
TTATGAAAATATTGATTTTATTCCCAGATATTCATTCTTAAGACTAGAAAAACAGTCTTTAATCTGATTTTTTGGCAGTAATTCAGAAATAAGTTCTAAGCCATCGGCGAATAACTTGAAACTATTATATCCTTAGAATTGCATTAAATTCTGGAAACTATAGGCTATTAAAAGACATATTTTTCAACTTAATTAACGTTATTATCGAATAATTGTTTATTTATTAATAAAAGTTTTGAAATATTCCTTAAGTCTTAAAAAGAAATGTTTATAGACTTTTCGAGGAAACTAACGATTAGTCATTGGATTCAGATTTAAGTTAAGATGAGAGACAAGACTTCACGAGAAGAAAACCTGAAGTTTTATGTAATTAGTCAGGAATTTATACTTTATTTTCTTCTTATTTCATAAAATTGTTTTAATGTTTATTTAATACGAAAATATATTTCTTTTTCATGAACTCAAGTCTTTCAGTTTCATTGATTTTTATTGGAAATCTTGAAATTAAATTGAGAGAATAAATTAGCCCAAGTTCAGTCATAAAATGAGCCATTTAATGATTGAATTTTTAAATTTAAATTAGAGTCAAGTGTTTCTTCCTTTTAAATGATTGTCTGCTTAGAATTGAATTGAATTTGAATTACTATTCATTTCAACACAAATTAGTTAATATTTAATATTTGTTTGGATATAATTTTATATAATTGGCTCTAAAAACAGGACATTTGAACTATAATTACAACAAATTATAACCATTTTTAGAGTATTAGTCCTAAAATATAATTAATTCAATGAATAATTCACATAAAAAGTCATCAAAAGTCTCAGAGCGTAAAAAGTCAACCACAAAATTCTAACCCTATTCCTACAAAAACATTAGTGATTTCATTAAACTCCTACTGTCTGTCCTCTATCTTATTAACTATAGAATCACTAATTTTTTGACCGAAGTCTTAGAGCGTAAAAACTGTTTAAGCCTTTCAGTGAGATTTGATTTGCAGCCCACGAATAGCCTTCTCTCTCTCTCTCTCTCTCTCTCCCTCTCCCTCTCACTCTCTCTCTCTCTCTCTCTCTCTCTCTCTCTCTCTCTCTTTCCTATCATTTATTTACTCTTTGAGTCAAATAATCAAAATAAATGTTTTGATTCCTTTAATGACTGATAAAAAAGCGTTAATTGAATCAAATAAACGAATTCATAGATTAAATGAAAGAAATTATTTATTTTTTGTTTTATTCTTTGGATATCTCAACGATTTTATGGCTTTTATTTATTTATTTATTTTAATTGCAATTAAAATTTAAGGAATTTTTATCGGTTTGTCAGCTGATAATTAACTGGATAATACCAATAAAATAATTATGAACAGAAAGAGTAAATTAGTTAATTGGTATTCGTGTGGCAACCAAGTTAACATTTAAAGGTTAAAGAATTACTGCATACAAAATCATATGGGATATATCAAAAACAACCTCGTAATTTAATATGCTAGCTTATGATAAATGATATTACTGTGAAATACTATGAAATGACCATGAACGCATATTTTATTTACATTAATTTTCTGAAAGAAAGATATGATTTCCCCGAAGAGTTTCGTGCATTTCATACAAGAATTTGAAAATTTTCAGAAAAATGGTTTTGTTTGACGTTATTTATGAGTGAATTAAATACAAAACATGTGTTGAGATAAACATCAAAACAGACTTTTAATTGAAATGTGATTAACATTTAAAATTATCTCATAATTAATTAAAATAATCTTTACCAAAATGGCGTCAAATGAACCGGATGTAATTCACGCCAAACCACTGGAAGAGCGGAAACGAATCGTTTCCTCGAAAGTAAATCAAAACCAGATTCCGACCGAAATATTGGAAAACAAAGTTTTAAATCACAAGATATCGACAAAACTTCCCAATAATTATAACTTTGAATTACATAAAATCATTTGGAGATTGAAATCATCCAATGCTAAGAGGGTTGGCCTACAGCTTCCCGAAGGACTATTCGTGTTCGCCATAACCATTGCAGATATAATTGAAGAGTTCACTCAAATTGATGTCTTGATTATGGGAGGTATCAAATCAATGACTTTCTCTTAAATGTCTTATTAATTAATTGTATTTATTTGTCAGACGTGACGTACGGGTCCTGTTGTATCGATGACATTGCGGCCAATGCACTCGGTTGTGATTTTATTGTCCATTTCGGACATTCATGTCTGGTTCCCGTCAATCAAATGAAGAATGGGATCAAAGTTTTATACGTTTTCGTAGACATTAAAATAGATTTATGGCATTTGATTCAAACCATTAAAACAAACTTCAATCCGGAACAACACTTATTGTCGATATCGGGAACCATTCAATTCATTACTTCTACTCATTCTGCAGCCAAAGAGTTAAGAGAAAGACATGGATTTCGTGTTAGTATTCCTCAATCAAAGCCATTATCTCCGGGGGAAGTGTTGGGCTGTACAGCACCTAAACTATCGCCAGAAATCAATACTATCATATTCATAGCCGACGGGCGCTTTCATTTGGAGGCCATAATGATAGCCAACCCTAATGTAAATGCGTTTAAATACAATCCGTATAACAAAGAGATAACTCAAGAGTTTTATGACTTCAAGAAAATGCTTGATTACCGAAACTTTGCGGTCAACAAATCGGTGTCTGTTTGCAAAACAAACGGTGTTTTTGGTCTTATTTTAGGTACTTTGGGACGACAGGGAAATCCTAAAGTCCTACAAAACTTGATTAATAATATAGAAAAACATACAAAATGTGAATCAATTAATGTTTTATTGCCTGAAATAAAACCGGAAGTATTGGGTCTCTTCACAGAAGTGGACGCTTGGGTTCAAATCGCGTGCCCTCGTCTTAGTATCGATTGGGGAACTAATTTCACAACAAAACCATTGCTCACACCTTACGAGTTGAATGTAGTTCTAAACCCTTCCTTACATTCGGAAACATTTTTCAAAGATAGCTATCGAATGGACTTCTATTCGACACAATCTTTGGGTAATTGGACTCCAAATCATAAATGCCATCAAAACTGTGTTTGCGATAAGAAATGATAATTATTTTATTACTATTTGTTCTGTTATTCAAATTTTTGAGTTTAATGTTTAATATCCGACATTAATATCAATAAAATACGAAAATTTCTCATTATTTGTGTTGAAAAACATCGATTCAATGAATTAATTTGACTTAAATATAGTTATATTCAATATTTGTCTTTCGACTTATGTTTGCTTCAAATGAATTCATTTTCAAAGAAAACTTCATTTTATATATTATTTGCGAAATCGATATAATTCTGTGTAAACACAGAATAAGTTATAGAATCATAAAATTTGAATTTTTTCTCAATCTATTGAAAATTATTATATATTTTGGTTATGAAAACAATGCCTATTGTTTGCTACTCTTTGAA
>JAQGCE010000304.1:0-13656 GCA_034699185.1 Eupelops torulosus
GCAGAGTGAAGCGAGAAACGAGAGTAAGCAAGCCAAGCAACAGCCCAATTTTGCGACGCTCGCAACCCCACGCCCCGAAGAGCGTTGCATATATTACTATTATCCGGGTATTCAACGATATTTTCATTGATAATTTTGAAATTAAGGCAAATTTATATCAAATAAAGTGTAGAAAAACATCAAATCTTTTTATAAATCGTTGAAAATTGTATTTTTTTTATAACATTTTTAATATTTTTCAGGAAAAACATGCGATAATGAAACGAAAAATCCATTTATTTTGAATCAAATGACCGAAAAATTCAGATCAGACCACAAAATGGATAAAAGATTTGCAAACGAAAAACAGAATTAATTTATTTAATACACCATTGAATTCAATTGACTAACAAATGGTTAAAATATTTGATATATAAAATTGAATTAATAATTTGTTTTAACAATTTTTTCGACAATTGTCTCCTCTCTTATCTTAGTTTTGTTATCCATTAGTAATGGACTGAAAATTATGGATATTTTAAAGGAAAATAAGATTGATTTCAATGTTTATTAGAATGTGAATCATTTGTTTCACAAAAATCTTTCTTTGATTTCTTCTTTATTTTTAAATTTTAAGCATTAAATTCAAAAATGAGTTATTGAATCAAATGAGAAATGTTTTATTCATCTGAAAATTTATGGTCTATTGATTCACAAACTCATATCAAAACCAATTTATAGAATATTGAATTTGACACAACATTATCATTGATATCATAATAAAAAATACCCTGAATTTCAAAAATTTATTTCATTAAATAAAATGACATTTTTCTTAAACCGAATCCGATTCTAAAGTATTGAAATTCAGGGACGTGCAAGGGGGTTAGCCCAAATACCCCCTAATTTTTGGGCTGAAACGGACCCCCTCAAGAAAAGGGAAAAATTTGCAGGCGAGTGAAGCGAGGTGGCAAATTTTTGGTACTTCCTTGTTGAACCATTTTTAACATTACGTCAATGGGAAGAAAATGACGTCATACCCTCCCCTATACCCCTTGTTTTCAAGATTTTTGGGACCCCCTCCCCTATTTCGAGGAGCTTGCCCATCGCTGATTGAAAATCTAAAAATATTTTCTTATTTCTCTGAAAGATTATACTTCACTTTAAATTTTGAATATTATATTCAAATTTCAATCAAAAATAGTTAAGAATTCATAAAATTCTTAATAAAATATTCAAAGTTTTGCTTTTCTTACGAAAATTGAGAACAAAATACAATTAATTGTTTAAGTGATTAAATTTCAAAACCAGAACCTTTTGTTCTGAAAACCAAAGTACAAAACATTATAAAATCCAAGAAATAATGCAATACAAAAATAGAACGTCTCTATCCCTGTCCTTCCCCTGCCTTTTATCTCGAGATGTGAAAAAAGAAATGCTCTCAAGATTTTGAGAAACTTTCTAGAAAGTTTCTCGAGAAACTTTCTTTTTTCTCATCTCTACTTTTATTTCTCTATTTCTATAGAAAATATATTAATAAAAGAAAAACTTCAATAAAATAATTGGAAATTCATCGGAGAGAAAGTCGATTGTAATATAAGAGCACAGAATAAGTAAACGTTGAATAAATAAAATAAAAACTAATATCAAAGTGTCTGATATTAAATAAATAATAGTTACGGGTATTTATTTAATGGACCAAATGGTTCACTTGTAATAACATTAAATGTTTTTGTGCTCTCAATGTCTGAGCGGCCGATATATCCGACACAAAAATGTTATACCACTTCATGTTTGAGATGAATATAATATTATTGCAAATGTCTTAACATTAATGTCTTTTGTTTGACTTTTCCTTTGGCTTTCATTTATTAATTTTGTTATTATTATATCAAATACTCATTACATGAACGACGAGATTAAATATCAAAAACATTTGTTTCAATCCAGGCTTAAACTCAATTTGAAACAATGTCTCAGTTTTTTATCTTTATTTAATTTGATGCTCAATTAATTAGCAAAATAATTAATCACCAAGGTATTAGCTACTTACTCAAGAAGGCAAACCTTTTCACTGATTAAAAATAATTGCAAACAATATTTTCCGAGATTTGGACTAAAATTGGGTAATAATATCCCATTGGGTCTAATAATCTGATATTCGAGTTACCAAATAATTGGGGAAAAAATACTAATAACTCGAATTGTTAACTCATGTTATATTTTTTAGCAAGATTAGTAATACAACTTCAATATTTGAAGGACTTAGGAAAAGGCATAAGAAAATAGCCTACAAAATAAAGCTTCTTATCTGAAGACATCTGAAGATATGGTATAAATTCCTTATGAATTGTATAAAAGTTTTTGAGTTAATAAAAAATATTATCTCAAAGAAGAAGAAAAAAAACTTCAAATAAAATACTTGTCTCTGAAAACAGTATTTCAATTCTTCAAAATTGAATTGCTTTTTAAGTAAGTTCTGTTTCCTCGAATTGTTTGCGAGATTAAAATTTTATCATTTCTAAATAGTAAAGGTGATTTTAGTCTATTGATCTCTGAATTTGATAAATTTAAGCCAGGTCCAAAAAAAAGAAACTATATCAATAAATAATTTTCTGTATAAAAATAATACAAATCCTAAGAAAAGAATTATTTCTTAAAACAAATTACATATAAATAGTGTTTCGCTTTTAAGACAAAATTCTTTTAGATTTAAAACATAAATAATTTAAATCTTAAATAATTCCTGTTTTACGGCTCTTTTGAATTTTTAGACCATTAAAGACCATTGGATCTCTCTCTCTCTCTCTCTCTCTCTCTCTCTCTCTCTCTCTCTCCCCAATTGTTTTGATGCTATTTGGAAACATCTAATAGAAAGGCATATAATTTAATTGACTTTAATTTATTGCATCAAAACTTCAATTGGATTTAAATTCACACAAAAATCATTAGTGAAGAAACAAAAGTCATTTAAAATGTATTATTCGAAGTGAATACAAATTTTTGAATCATTTGTCAAATGAAACGTATAATAGATTTTTATGGGAGAGCTTTCAAATTGTTCAAAAGTAATATAAAACACGAGGATGTGCTCCATTAGAATACGTATTACACTCTAATTCTGTTCAAAACTTGTGACAAAATTCTCTAAAAGAATAGTTTTGAAGAATTATTGTTTGAGTTATTTATTCTTCGCTTTTATGATAAAAATGTGGAGATTTGCCAAAATTTTTAATCAAATTACAGAATCTGAAGAGAATTCTATGAATAAAATTTATTCAAAATTTAAGACAAATATACTCTTTGTTATATTTGAGTCATTAAATAATTAGATTATCGATTGAGAAATAGTGAAGACGTGTTTAATTCAATTATTTAATTAGTTTTTAATGAAAAGTTGAATTCAACAAAGAAATAGATTGAAATGAAAAGTTGAAAACACCAGAGAAAAGTGAATCCAAGTAAGTGAAAGACAGATATCCTTCACTCAGATTAATGGAAAGTTAGTTCTGGGACTATGTTTAGGAAATAAAGACGTTTTCAGATAATACTTATTCATTGCAACGAAACTTTTGGCAGAAAAGCAAAGCAAAGAAAAATTAAATTATAAAATAAGCAAACATTAAATTCTGATCGCAATAAGTGCTGACAAATATTTTAGTTAAGCCTTTCATTGTGTTGTTGATTTCCAAGATTGAAAACAGACATTAAATTAGCTCTACTTCTCTTAAAGTCAGTTCATTTGTTTTTGTTGTTATTCTTAATACAAAACTCATTTTGAAAACAAATAATAATAATTTTATTCCAAACTTTTTTCTCGGATTAGATTTTAAATTTGGTTAAAGAATCTAAGAATAGAACTCTTGTCTTACTGTCAAAGAGGAAAGACAGGGAAGTGAACACTGGAAGTGATGAAGTGCTCCACTGATTGTCTTGAGAAGAGAGATCAAGAATCGTAGGGCTTAACTAAAATTGATGAAAACGCAAAAATCTGAGCCCAAAATAAATGCTAACCAAATGTGTTCCTCATTTTATATGTTGCTTACATTTGATTTATTATTGTCTACAAAAAACCAATCGATTTATTCGCCTCTGAATCTCATATATCTTTCAAATACAGACAAACGTCTCATTAGGTTTTTGTTCAGTCTTTGTCTCATTTAATGAGAAATTCAATTCAAGAATGCATTTGAATATTCAATTTATGAACCAATTGAACCATTTTTATCCTTAACTTTAAATATGGATTTTCTTCAGCACCTCTTTTTATGCATGTATTCCGAGTTAAAAACGTATATTCAAAGCAAATATAACTTAAAATAAGTATATTATTGATTTTGATATACTTATTGCCCTTCATTTGAAGCACAGAATTTCGATCACTAATACTTGAGTCTTGAGTTTTGTGAGCAAAAAACTTGTGAATAATAATCAATAGAGATATTCGTATATAATATTCTTTTATGACTGCATTTTGATTACATTTGATCTGAATGTAGAGCCAAAGCTCTCAACCAATAAATGAAAGGAAAGGCAACCGAATGTTAGACGAAATCTGAGTGTTAGACGAAAATAAGTCGAAGCGAAACAGAAGTGATATTTCGGTTGTGATATACATATGAATGTAGTTTAGTATAAGTCGTAACGAAATTTTCAGTTCCCGTTCTCTGAATTACATCCGAAAAAAGTGGCGAAAAAATATTTTGTCGCAAATTTATACCATTTTTTGAACGAATCCCTAAAAAAGTGAGTTTTTTCAGTAAAGAGAATTGTTGCGCGAAATAGTGGGTTATTTACCTAATGTAGCGCTAGTAATGTCCAGACACTTTCACTACTATTTATTTCTGTCACAAATCTCAAGACTCAGAGCAAAAACCACCGAATCGTCAGAATATTTCTTAAAAGAAGGAAAATCTTTTTTGTCGGAAAACTCAAGACTTCATTCATTCTTTTGAAGTAATTTTTTCACTTTTGCTGCAGAGAAAGGTTTGAGCCTTTATTATAACAGATCTCAGTTTTTAGTGGATATAATTCACCAAAACCTGAAATTTTCTGCAATCAGTTGTAATACTTTGAGAAAAAATTTCTGATTTTCCTTCAAGTCTTGCTCTCAAAGTATATCTTTTACACAAATACATGACTTATATAAATAGAGTGAGAGATAGCGGGGGAACAAATAGGAGGGGTCGACACTTACTGACTGTAGAAGTATAAGAATGATTGACGGACTCTAAGATTCTTAGGTAAGAGAGAGAGAGAGAGAGAGAGAGAGAGAGAGAGAGAGAGAGAGAGAGAGAGATCCTCAAAGAGAAACTTGATTTTGATTGCGTTCAATGAGTTCGTTATATTGCGTGTCGTCTCAACTCATTTTGGATGAGTCGAGTCGTGTGTTTATTAATGGATTCAAAAGCTTTTAAAAAATTATTCCTAAGTTTCAAATAATATATTAAAAGACTCTAAATCTGAAAATTTACTGACAATCTCTAATCCATGTCATGGGTGGGAAACACTCCTCTTTCTCCGAAAGCTTGGATGTGCTGCACATCTCAGAGATATCGCAACTCGAGTTTTAATTTAGATACAAATAATGAGATGAGTTGAGGAATGCCTTCAATACAGTTGACAGATATTGGAATTATAGAGATATATAGTGAGAGAGATGGCCAGTAGTTTCTCACACAAAATCAATCAAACATTTCAGTGGATATAACCCTCTTATGACTTGAGTTTTATTGGAGGCAAAGAAACAGAATTGAAATTCTTTGCTAAACTCAAAATGTTATTAAAGGCTTTTCCTGAATTGGATAACACTTTTTATGTGAGACTTCAATCAAAAATTGATACAAAAATAACTAAAAGTAATCTTAAGACTTGTTTTGGGTGTAAATCTTCAAACACTTAAAGCCAAACAAACCTTTCGTTTCGCACAGAAATTAAAAAAAACTGCAATAAAATAAAATACGAAATACTTTTCTTTACATTTGAAGAAAATACGAATAAAGTGAAAGAAAGTTAATAATTGTGTTTAAACAAAGTGAAAGAAAATCTTTTATAACACAATAATAGACAAACAATACGTAAAGAGAAATAGCTTTGTCAGAAAAATAAAGTTTAAGAGCTGCCAAGGTCATTTGAGCATATAAATTATTTACAATAGCTTTTAATAGATATAATAATCATGGTAAAATAAAGGCTTTGATTGAAACAGATCAAACAACAGAATCTCTTGAGATTTTGAAAAAGATACAGGATTTAAACAAGAACACCTGCAGTCTTGATCCTGGTATTTGTAGTTAACGTGAATTTTATATAACAGACAAAAGTATAGTCAAAATAAAAAGAGAAAAACTAATGATTTTAAGACGAATGAGAGCTAAGAATAGTTGTAATAAAAAGAGAAACGAAAACGAGATGAGCCCTAAAAAGTGATGACACAATTGTGTCACAAACAAAGCAATTGATTTCCTTTCAAATACTTTATCTTTACTTTCATTTCATTACTTTATTTTCCTATTTTTATACAATTTATTTTCAGCTATAAATTTGTTAAGACTTTCCCTCTCATCCAATCTGACAATCATTTATTAAAAGGAGGGTGGTACTCGTTAGTAAGTAACTCATTTAACCATTTACTCAAATCCCCCAGAATTTTAGATTAGGTAAAACATTGTGTTAAGAACAAGGACAAATTAGAAATCTATTATTTTGGGTAAATTTTACACTATATTTGTCATTTAATTTAAAATGAGCATAGAGAAAAATTGCGAAATTAAGTTCACCTTGCTATCAATTTATTTCTTAAAATTTGAAAAAAATCTTACTTAACTTTGGATTTATTTGCTCAAGTAATAATGGAACTTGACAGTTTTTGATTAAAGACAATTTCTCTTTTCATATCTCAATTTGAGCTTATTATCTGAGGGAACTTTCTTAAGATTTTGTTGCTAGATTATTAGTCACGCTTTTAATTTAATTTTTCTTTTTTAAAACATAAAATAATAAGTTTTTATAATCCATTTCATAGACTTTAATACATTTTCTCAGACGAGACTCGTCTGCATTAAAATCATTAGTTATTAGACGTTATGTTATATGTCGTTAGGATTTTTTGCTTAACTCATTTCCAGACATCCATATAATAAAAGTGAAAATTCATTTGAAATTTCATTATGTAATAGCAGTTGGATTTCACCATTTATTTCGAAGTTAAATCATATTTAATTCCAGATTTCCCAAAAATATACATATATAGTAAGTTCTGTACATAATGTACCCTACTCCATTGTTCTAGGCAAACTTAAAATTTTTCAAAAATCGATTGTTATCCTAATTTTTAAGATTTGATGGAAACGATAAAACTTGAATTATTGTATTGATATTACGAACTTGTTATGAGTTAAGAATGCATTCAAGCATTTCATTAAATGAAAATAATATTCCATTAAATTTAGGAAAAAAATTGAATCATGCAATCGATTGACTTTAAGGCAATTTTTTCAACTAAAGATGAAAATATTCTTTCTTTTGTTGTTTTCAAAATTCTTCCAATTCTTCTGAGTTTAATTTGAGGAAAGGTCTGTTGATTGCAAACTGACATAAATTCTTAATTTTAATGCCTTTTCATTCAGAAAATCCAATCAAATATAAATTCAAATAAGAATTTGTAAAGAATTCATAGAAAAGATATTTTAAATGAGTTTAATGTAAAATATTGACCAGTTTATAGCGAAACAGAAGATAAAACCAATGGCTCTCATATATTATTTAACATTTGTATAAAATATATATAAATGGCTTAAAATTCGTTTAATTCAGTTTAAAATTGCATTCATTTTGAATACTTAACAATTCATATGAAATATTTTGTTTTGATTTCATTCATTCAAAATTGTTTGAAATGTTTTGCAGTTTTGACAGAAGTTTAATAACAAATCGATGTTTTGTTTTTTGATTTTTCATGTCTTTTATGCAAAACATTTTTTTCACAACAAATCCATTTCATGGATGGTCAAAGGGGGTATAGCCTAAATATCCCCCTAATTTTTTTAATCTGGAGGTACCCTCTAGTTTCGGCTCGAAGGGCCACCCCCTTAGAAAAATGTTAGTAGAAAAAGCTGGAAAAAGTGAAAAATGTACTAAAAAAGGTGGACAACATTTTTCAGAAAGTCTAACATTACGTCTATGGACAGATACTAGGTCTGGGAAGGTTTTCAAAATTGCGCAATACCCCCTATATCCCCAATTTTTAACATTTTTGGGGCCCCTATTTCAAGGAGTTTGCCCATCTCTGAATCCATTTTGAAATTTAAAACTATTGAAAAAATTATTTAATAGAAAAAAAGAATAAAAATAAAAGAATAATAAGTCCATCAAAAATAGGATTACTTTGAAAGATATGCGATATTTTATGTACAAATAAAAAGCTTAAATAAAAAGAATATATTCTTGCACAGAATTGTTAAAGGAAATATTGAGCCAATTCTATAGTCAAACAAATTATTCAAATGCAAGAATCAATTCCTTAGTCTTGCGATAAGAAATAGAAAAGAATCGATTGGGAAGGCTATGAATAATAAAAAGTTTGTTCCAAATAATAACAAGAATATTGTGAATAGAAAATCAATTTAACGAAAAGGAAATAAATCAAAGCTCAGAGTATTTCAATGAAATACTGTTTTGACATTTTGTCTCCAGAATTCAAATAACGACAAAACAATTTTATCGAAACTTTTTCATCAATTGGTTGTTGGAAACCATTTTCGTGTTATTCAAATGTTTTTTAAAATCTTTAAAGAAATGTGAGTTCGGTATTAAAACTCAAGATTTTCAGGTTTTCGTTAATATTTTGTTATTTAATAAAATATTCTTTAAATAAAACATTTATTAAATATTCAGTAAATTTATTGAATTAAAGAATACAACAAACGGTTTGACAAATGAATGCATTTTAATATTCAAAGAGTCGAATAAATTCATATAATTCTGTTTGATAGGCACCGGGTTGTAGTGGGCACAGGCAGCCTGTAGTCATGGTAATTAATTGATATGACAACTATTTCTATTAAATGTGAATCTCGTTTTAATACATTTGAGACAATTTGCCAAATGTTTTGCTCTAAACTAATGTTTTGCATACATTCAGATATTGTGACGTCTGTCCCAACAAATCCCTCTCCGATCGTAGCTATTATTATGTGTTTTGCTTATAATACTTATAATTTTATTGTCATAAGTCTGTAATTGTAATAAAACTTTTGCAATCAGAACCTCAATGATATTCAATATAAATGGTATAAGTGGTCATTATTGTAATCATCCGGTCCTTTTGAAATGTCTAATTGCACGGACAAAATACAATTCAAATATTTTTATCCACAAATAAAATCAAAACTCATTCGTCTGTCTATTACTTCCTGTCCTTTGAATGAAAACTAAATGTTATATAAAATAAATGAATTCCGAAATTAAAAAAAAAGATTTAATTAAATTCTTTTTTCAATGCACTTTATTTGCTAGATTAAACTCGAGATATATCATTCAAATACCACTTAAATTGGTTCATTAATTATAATAATAAACATTTATCCACTTTAATGACAAATTTTTACATTAAATTATTTGTCCATGATAATTATATGTATGAAGAAGTGTTATTCTTCATTATTTTGGAATTTCACAATTCGTTGTTTACGTCTTTGGCCCGAATTTATGGCTCAAATGTAAAGATAGTAACCAATTGTGACTGGAATTAATCAAAATATTTTATTCATATAATTCAAACACATTTTAATTGACTGACAATAAAAATTTACATCAAATTGCAATTATTGTGTCATTTCTATTAACATTTAACTAAAATGACTTTATTCTAATTTACTATTCTTTAGATAGATATTCGTCGTCAGAATATCATTAAATTAGAGAACGCTGGGGTCCGGGATAACTAAGGAGGTGTTAACGAGACATAATATCCATTATTATTCTAAATATTGAAGTTATTATTATTGAATAATTTTCATTCAAACATTTGGTACTATTATTAGATTATTTATAAATTGTTATTCTCGATATTGAAAAAAGATTATCTAGACACAATAACAATTTGTATAAGATAAGAGAATTAAAATTAAGTCTTAAAACCATTCTTATTATAAATGAATTTTTGAAATTTGTTTGAGTCGTTTGATTGCCAAACAATCACTCAATTTATCAGATTTTAATGAAAAGAAGAAACAAAATTTATTATTCAATATAATACTCAGTCGGAGTCCACATATCCTTAGAATCGCTTTTTATTCAACGTTTGTCTTCTCTTCTAATTAAGATTCTTATTATTTGTTCCGTTGAAGAATAGATTCAAATAGAAGTAAAGTCACTCAATTGAAACAAAATCACGTATTTTACAATTCCACAGATGTTTACATTAATTCCTCTTTAATTAAATGGAGTTTTGTTACAATTGTTAGAATCGCTTGAAATCCAAAGAATCAGAATATTATCTCAAATTAATTTATTTAAATGTCAAAAGAATACCTAATCTTTGTACTTTAATATTGGACATAAGGATTGAGATCATTACCCTTGCAAGAAACAAACTTATAAAATAGTAAACGCCAATTTTAAATAACCTTGTCTGTATCATTTGAAAATCAAACAAATTTTTTCGACGAATCATCAAAAATGAAAATTTCAAAACCAAATCTTATTTCCCAAGAAATTGAAAAAAATTCATAGATTATATATCATACATATATATATATGACTATAATAGTCCCAGTCTTTGAAGTCATCGAAATATTTGAGAATCTCATTAACGAAATTGTGTTTCAGTTGAGAAAGAAATCCGATTCACTGATAAAAATAATTCTCTCCTTTCGGCAAATATTTGTTTTTTTCTATACTTTAGTGGAGTCTTGTCTTTGGAGACAATAGTTATCAGACTTATTGAATGCACTAAACTTATCGTTTAAATTAAGTAATTGATTGTCATTACGATTATTTTTTCTGTGATTCGTGTAATGAATAAATTGTTATTATTTTTCGTATGAATCAAAAACACATAAAAATTGAATTTATTTTCCCAAAAAAATTCACAAAAAAATGAAAACAATTTGATTACCGGTTTTTGAACTTTTTTTTAAGGATTTTGATTTGATTTTTTTATTTTTCCAAATCAGTGGTCAGACATTGAGATAAAAACAAAGCCCCTTTGAAATAATTGTTATCAACAAAAAAGAATTGAACAAAAAGAGCAAAAAATTTGATGAAATCTATATTAAAGTATTTATTTATACTACGGTTGAAAAACTCAAAGATAGCATACTTGGTTTGCTCGAGGCTTTAAATTCATAATACCTTTTCGATTTCTAAATCAAAACATCAAATCCTCACAAAAGCCAAGGTTTGGTTTGGCTTTCCTTAAAATTTATTACAAAAAATATTAGAACTTGAGTCTAGTTTTGGCAATGGTTTGCATTTTGTGATCATTTGTTGAATTAAAACAACTATTTTTTGCAATTCTTCTGATCTCAAGTTGTTTTCGTTACAAACTTACAAATATTGGTCATTAAAATCTCATCTTTTTCTGCACTAACTCTCAAAAATGTATTCCCGATAGGAATACAAATTGAAGATAACTTATATACCACCCAAATAGCAAAGGCTCTCTCTTTTCTCTCTCCAATATGTAATTTTATATATCTTTGATCGCAAATTAAAATAAACTTACATTTTTCAAAATCGAATATATTTTTAAAACAAAATTTTAAACAAAACTTCAAAGGAGTCTCTATTAACGGCAATAAAACTGGTTTTTTAGTATATTATAATATACTGGTTAATTTTATCTATCAAATAGTATATTCCACTTCGATGCAATGTACCCTAGCTCTTTAAACCCATGTGGGCTACACTCAAATGCCTTTCTGTCAAAATGAATTACTGAATTATATACTTCGTAAGTTTGTGATGTAAATGATCCAAGAATTCCAAATTGAAAGGCATCAGTTTATTTGATCAATATCTGAGCAAGCAAATTTCAATGTCAAATAATTGAGATAACTTCTTATTATCAGAATTCAGAGCAAAAAAAAGTTAAACTACTTTCAAAATGAAATTCAGTTTCTGAGCCCTTTCTCTCATTAACTCTTTTAGTTTTAATTTGTGTTTTAATCTATTTTTCTAATTAATTGCATTTAATAATTAGTATTATTATAAAAAACTAACTTATATTTCATTCAAATGCGTTATTTTTGGGAATAATTCATTAAAAACCATATTTTTTTTTGTTTAATGAGAAAACAATAACTCATTTAGTAATTCATTCAAAATTTCAGTTTAATGTTTGAATTTTTAATCGCAAAGAAATTATTTGACAGCAAAACGAAAACAAAATTCAAAATCATTATCAAAACAAGTTGAAAGAGCCATAAAACATGGTAAATTAACATAATCTAAAGGAAAAAAGAAAAAGATTCAATCTACTTTAAAGTAGACATTTTAAGATAAAATTCTTAATTTTATTTTCGCATAAATTATTAGATAACATAACATAACATAAACTTTAAATTCTTTGTAAAAGAATCGATCTTTTAATTAAAAAATCGCAAATTAGTTATTTTTATTAGAGACACGAGAGGGCCGGAGGCAGGTCAACTCATCATGCACTGTACTATTCAAAAGCTTGATTTTATTTTAAAAATAACAAAGGTCAAAGTTCATTAATTAATATAATCTATGATTAAGATCATAGCAGTATTTATGCAATAAATTCAGACATTAAATTATTCCTCAGATTAGAATCTAATGATCATGCTTGAATAATTCTGTAGATGTTGAGTGCACTGGTCACTTAACTGCTGATGGAAGAGCTCATAAAGGAATGTGATTACAGTCATACCCTTCAATTAATTCTTACTTTTATGAACTAACAAAAAATTAGATATAATTAGAGATAAATATTTAACAACATTTCTAAAGCAGTGAAAACATTTCATTTCATTTATATGTCTGTAAATCACAAACCTTTAAAATTATATGGAAATCAAATTTGAAGAACAAATTTTCAAATTTATTGTTCAAAGTTATAGTTATAATCATTTTCTCGAATAATTAATTAAAAGTTCATTTGAGTTAATAACCGATAAGAGAGTTATTTTGTTTTTAGAGAAATCCTTAAAATAATTATTGAATCAAAAATATGTTTAAATATGAAAGCAATTCAAAAGAGAATCGAAAACTGTAACTGAATTTTGATTAAAATATTTTCTGATTTGAATTTATCTTTCAGTTTGTAATAAATGTCAAAATGAAAGGCAAGAATAAAAGCAAAAATAAATTATAAAAGTTTCCAATTCTAAGGGTTTGATAAAACGTTTGAATTCCAGGAATAGTTTCAAAAAATGTATATAAAAATCAAAATTTCGGAGAAAAATAATAAAAATTTCTCCAAAAACTCTCATTTCTATTGATTGAAAAAAATCTTAAATTTCATTTTCAAAGATTATTCCTCTGATATCTATTAACTAAAACCAATAAATCTTAACTAAAAGTACAGCCTTTCTTTAAAAATCGATGTCCTGACTGGCATTCAAGTGATATCATTGAGTGATGTGCGGAATGAGTGGTAAATTTCAATCCCATTATCAGTAATTCAATATACTTTTTAGCGGAACTAAT
>JAQGCE010000305.1:0-13654 GCA_034699185.1 Eupelops torulosus
ATTTATTAGTGTTTTGTCACAATTTTATTGTTTTCTTAACTCTTGGGTAATGACCACAAAAAACAGAGGCATTTCTGTTATGAAATTCTTGAAAAATTCAAATAAAATAATATCCAGTTTTCAGCACTTCTATGACTGGAAGCTATTCATTACACAAAAGAATATGTGATATTTATAGGGGACAGGCAGTCGATGACAGCACTGACTTATACCTATCAACACAGAGATCACATCTATTTTAAGAACTGATTAAAAAATAACAATAGATGTTAGGAATGGATAAGATTTGGGAATATATTCTTATCTATTATTTAAAAATAAGTATTCGATACAAGAATTTCTAATAGAAAATTGATTTTTAGCCCTTTATTCAAAAGTGTGAGAAAAATATGACATCCCTTACACACAAGAATTATCGCATCAGTGAATCTGAAGAGTAATAACAGTAATGAAAAATTATTGTCCGAAAAAAAACTAATTAAACGCATAATAAATGGCATAAAGAGCTGGGATAGTGCACTGGTATTACTGACATAGTGCTAGAGCAAGACCTAAGGCATCAACGGGCTGTGCAGATAGCAGTCAAGTAATTAGTAACGGAAGGACCAGTTTTAAGCCCGGCGTAAAAAATATTGAAGAGAAAAAGCCATAAACTTGTATTTAACAGTAAAAACGAGTATTAACTCTAAGATCTCAAGTAAATGACTGAACAAACTATGAGAGTATTCACGGTTTGAAAGACTCTAATAGAGAGTATAATGTCTTTAAAAGAGTATTTAAATTGTCTTCTAATCTAATGTCCATCTCATGTGTCGCACAAATGATACAATTCTTACAGTAATTCACAGAAATGTGGACTAAAAATATATAATCCATTTTTTGAGAGAAAATTAGGAGAAATATATTTTGTAATCATTGCTAATCACAATCAGAGCGGTGACAGAGGACTGTCTGGTACACCAATTATATAATGGTTGTGCCCGCGCACTATGTGTTCCATGTGTATGACACAAAACTAGCTCGTACTCCAGGATAATTTTCGGACACAACACTTATCTATTCTTATATTATAATAATAATTGAGTGAAAAAGAAATGTTTCGCTATATTTTGCTATTGTGTTGAGAAATAAATAATTATTTTTCTTATATATGTGTTCCGAAGCCATGCTCTGTATATTCGCAATACATTTATTATTTTAATGTCCTGTCCATCAGAGATATTGAAGGCGAGTCCCCAAGAGTTTGACGACTCTTATGTGAGCATAACATTAAGAGCACCTGTAGTTTTGTGTGTGTGGTTGTGTGTATGTGTTGTGATCTGAGATCAGGTTAAAGGAAATGATTTGCTTAAAAAACGAGAAAAATATTGTTATTTTCTTCTCATAGTATTCCTCGTAATAAGAAATGAAAGAGCGGTTGAAGAGCACAAGAAATCCAGTATTCGTTACTACATTCCACTCCAATATGTTTAATAAATTAAAAGATTAGTTATTTTCATAAATATTTACAAATGAATAGTTAAGAGAAAAAATAATTGAAAGACAGATAGAAATTGTTATTCATTGCGAGACAATTATAAGCATCGGAAACAAAATTATTAATTCATATAATCTTTGAGGGGTTTATAGATTTGGTAAATGTTTTTCGATAATTGTTTGTCCCATATATTTGTGTTGACACTGATTTCGGTTTTCTTAAAAGGAATTGATTTTAACACTAAGTTTGGATCAAAATTATCGGTCAATAAATGGAACCGAAAAGTATAGCAAAATATAACTTAAATTTTCATCAAATAATTTACTCGTTTTTTAGTATTTTTCTTATGAGAAACACATTTTGAAACAAATTTTAGATAATTTATGATCAGAGAAATCAAACGTCAGAAATGACAATACGTTTTTCAGAAACAGTTTTTGAAGCCATAGGCAAAACATCCGAACCCTTTTTCTACTATCGATTATTATTTATTTATAGTTAATTGAGTTCTTTATCTCTGATTCAATTTAAGCCAAACTATAATTAGCTATCAATTAGTTTAAGAATGAGTGAAGAGCTTCAAAACCATTGACTCATTATTTTCATAAGACGTGAAAATTTGGTTAATTATTAAAAAAAATAAAATTCATATAATTTTTCATCATTGGGTCCATTAGCCAAATAATGATCGATAAAATTCAAACAATTTTATCTGGGTCTCTCTCTCTCTCTCTCTCTCTCTCTCTCCCCTAAAATAATTTAATTTGATTTTTGAAGGTTTATTATTTAAATAAAAAATTATATTTCAGTTGAAACCAGAAATTACTTTTTGCGGTTGGAGTGGAAACACACCAAAAATACACTAATACCTGTCCAATGATTATAATTTTTGGGAGGGTTAGTATCTCTTTCTCACTAATACACAAAACAGTATTCCTTCTGCTCTGAATATATATATATAAAATACATGTGTGTATTGCGAGTGATTGTTCTCGATCTAAATATTTCAGTGATTTTACTCCCGGAGCAAAAATCTTAACCAAAATCGTCATTCAGAGGCGAACGTCAGGTTTTCCTAATGTTTAAAGGTAGTGCTGCAGTGCTTCTGTTTTGTTGTTGAGGTCATTCCCCAATTAATTGAATACAAGAGAACAGCACTGAATGAGTAAATTATATAAATATTAATATATCTATTGTGACGATAAAAAGATAAACTAATTTATTATGTAATTAATTAGTATTAATGAAGCGGAGGACAGACCAAAATCTACTGACTCATCCATTCAACAATATCATAACGAGACGACAATTGCACATAATTAGCCGCTCTCATACCTGTGCTAGTAATCAACAGGTCATCCCTTAATTGGCGTTAATTTGCATGTCATTGAATTTATAGTCCATTTGGGTTTGTATTTGAACAAAGCCTTACATAAGTATAGACTTTTATCTAAAATATCATTAATATATACTCTTTAGATTTTATATTCAGTGGCGGAACCCAATCATAGATACTCTTAGTTTAGTTTAGTTTAAAAATTAGCCGAAAAGTGGACTTAAAACAGGATTTTTAGTGTCATATCAGAGGAAAAGAATTGAGAAAAATTTGAACGAAATTTACAACACATTTATTATTAAAGTCTATTTATATAGTGAAACCCTTTAAGAATTTGATAGCACAGGTATGAGTGTCACACACATGTACTTATTAACTACTTGTATGAGTGGCTAAGTCACGGGTATGTTTGTGGTAATCATCATCAATGGTTAAAATATTTATTCTTTTAATAGACTACTATTCTATCCAAAAATCACATTTAAATAGTAATAAAATTATATTAAGAGAGAGAATGACTACTATTTTAAATGTATTGCTCTTTATTTAGAAGACTTGAAAGATAGCATAGATAAAGAAGTGAACGGTTGGGCACAGGCAGAGGGTGGCGGTGATATTTCCTCCCAGACCATAATCAAAGATAATCAGATACAGAGACAAACACTTAAAATGCAGTGCCATATACATATGGACAGGTATTGGCGAAAATCATATGCAATAATAATAAAATGATAGTAATTTTCGGATTCAAAGCTAATAAACTTATTAAAAGTAATCGCTTTAATGTATGAAATGATAATTTATTTAATATATCGCTGAAGAAGTGCATAACTTTTAGCGCATAATTAATTCATAATTATGTTTGAATTAGAGCCGGTCCTCACACTGTCTGTCTGTGCGCTTTAAAACCAAGATTACAGTAGATGCGCGTCAATACACTTAAGATAGTGCGCTCTTCTAAATTAATGTCTTGAACCTGTGTTCATGAGCCCAGCCCTACTTTCCATACAGTCAACCAAGACTTTTAAATATTCATTATATCGTTTAAAAATAGTCACAAAATAAATAGTTTATAAAATTGAATAAAAATCTAATAAAATATACATAATATTTGACGATAAAGACTAAGAAAACATAATTCAAAATACAATTGATTAATGAATAGATATTGAGTGAAATGTTTGGCCAATTTCTCTGATTCATTGATTATAACGAGATTCCTGTTAAGTTTAATTTTGGTTCTGAAGATTAGATAAATTGAGTTATATTTTTGTTTTGCTGAATATTTTATGAATTTGTGAACCAATTTTTGAGTTCAAAATGACTTTTAATGAAAACGAAGTTAACTATAGTTTGAATTGATTTGAAAGTGAATTCATTTAACTGTAAAATATTTAGTGAATCAGAAATTATATGAAACTAAATATGGATTCACTGATTGCTGACAATTCACTCATTACTACCTCTGATCGATAGTAAAGTATAAATACATTTTCTATGCACTGATAGCACTTTGATTATTATTATTGTGAATCACTTTTCATTATAATAATGATTATAATGTACTCAAACATCGGTTATAACTTCTATTTAGTGAAAGCCTTCGGAGAAAACAAAATCAGTGAACGAAAACAAAACTGATTACTGAATTTGAATCTAAAAGAAGAGGAATAATAAGACGAATAACTGTTGAGTTAATTATTAATTTCATACTTCAGTGAAGATAAGGATTTTTTCACTCCATTATTGAACAGTAAATGAATTAAAATACTTTTCATTATAACTATTAGGAGAGGGTTTACAGAGTGCTATCTCTCACACATAGATACCTATGTGTGTGAGAGAGGACTGACTTCATTTGAAGTTTTCATACCTGAATAGAAAAGAATAAAATGAATTCTTTTGTATATTTGTTTCCAAACAAAAGTTAAGTGAAAAGCAAATCATGAAATCACGTGAATTAATGAATATATTATAGCTTTAAATAACGGGTAATAACTCTTCTGATGTTATTAAAGAGATAACTATTAATAGAAGTTTTTGTATAATTACTGTTTAGTTACTATTTTTTCTCTCTTCTAAACCAGTAGTGAATCATATTATTTGTTACGAATAAAGATAAAAATGAAGTAAAGAAGTTACTGTTCCGTAACAACAGTTAACCAGAAGATTGTATTTTTGGGTGAAATCTCAGCTAAATTATGAAAATATTTCTTTTTCTTCTATATTTAAATTTTAAATATAAATTTATTTTTGTGTAGTTTTGCCAAACATTTCATGTGTTATAAGTATTTTTTTTGTGACTCATATTTATAATTATAATAATGAAAATTATTAATTATAAGCCTTTTTAAGAATTTTTTTTACTATTGTTTTGTTTTAAATAAATGAAAATTAGTTGAACTGTAAAACACTAAATGAAAAGAAGTGTATTTTTTAGGAGTTTTGTGTGTTTTTGTTGTATTTATTTTCTGTTATCTTCGTTTTCAAGACATGAATGAACCAGTTTCTCTCTCTCTCTCTCTCTCTCTCTCTCTCTCTCTCTCTCTCTCTCTCTCTCTCTCTCTCTCTCCAAAAATAATCATTAAAGTGAATTAAATTAAAGTGAAAATCGCAATGTATTTCATGAAAAATTCTCTTAAAATATTTAAATAAATATTTATTTGTTTGAATATTTGAATGGTTTTAAAATCATTCATTCAATTATCTCTTCAATTTGTATTAAAAAATTCAAAAAACTCTCAGTTGTTAAGGATTTTCTCAAAACGAGTGAATCTTTTCTTTCAAATTTTTTCTCTCGAAATGAATTGAAAGCAATAATTCATTTGTAAATTTTGAGCTCAATTTTAGGTTAATTTGTATTCATTTCAGAGTTTGTTATGAATATTCAAATCAATTGAAAGGATCTTACGATAAGTCGGGAAGTAGTTTAAAATTATTCACTAAAAGACCCGAAAAATGAATAAAATTTTCGACAATTGATTATATAATTAACTTTAAAAAAAATGTAAATCAGTTTTCAATTAATAAATTCTTTCGTTTCTTCTGTCACTCATTTGATGAAAGAGATTAACAGATCATAAGAATAATGAGCTTTCATTTGAAGAAGTTTAACGAAAAACATATCTTTTCCAACACTAATTAGACACCAAGATGTTATCTTTAATTAAATAATCCTTTTATTCTGAAAATCTCATAAACCTTTTCAAACAAAAAATTGTTAATAAAATCCTATTAACAAAAAAAGGTTTTGAAAAATACAAAAAATATTAATATTAAATATAATACTCTTTTTAATAATTATTAAACCCTTGTCTTAAGGCTATTCATAAGTGTTTTAAAATTAGATTTTTGTTCATTTGATACGAGACTTGAGTGAGAGAAGGGGTGAAAATCATGAATTGATTGATGACATTAATCATTGGAAATCGGTTTATGGCTTAAGAATTATTAAAACAAATTCGTAATCAAATTGAAAGAATCGATACTAAAAAAGCCAAAAGAAGTGCTATTTTCTGTTTTGAAGTGTTTTGTGAACGCTATCTATAGCTCAGGGCCTGGATATTAATTTTGATGTATTTAATACTTGTGCGAAGACTTATTAAAATTAAGAGATAATCTAAAATTGATTTGAATTGATTTGAAATTTATTCCAAACAATAATTAGTTGTAATGAAAGACATAACAGAAAAAAATATTTATAAAAAAATTAAATATAAAAAAGCTTTTGAAAAGTCAAGTGTTATCTGAAAACAAATCTCTTCACTGTTTGGTTGAATACAGAAATATTACAAAACAAATAACACATAAGTATATAATGAGTACTACTGTAGCGAACATTCATAAAAAGTTTTTAAAACATATTTTGTTTTCTAAAGAATGGCATAAAATCAAAGTGAATGATCAGTTAGTCTTTGAATGCCGGCTCAGTTTTGTTCAGGGTGGGAATAATCACGCAAATAGAGGTTTTCCTAAAAAATCAACTCTAACTTAGTTTTCAATTCCTTGTTATCCATAAGAATACAAATATTTATAAGATTTATGAAATTTTGAGAGAGAGAGAGAGAGAGAGAGAGAGAGAGAGAGAGAGAGAGAGAGAGAGAGAGAGAGAGAGAGAGAGACTAAAAAATGTTTTGTTTTGAAATTTTAAAATCAGTTGTGTTTTTGAAATGAAATGTTTGGACAGAAAACTAATTAATTACTCTCTCTTTCACATCACTTATGATTTTTGTAATTAAACTCAGCCTTGAATTTGAATGAATTTCCAAAGATTTTAAACAGTGTTTTAATGTTTTAACAGCAAAGATGAGAACAACTGACAACTCGGTTATGGATGGCATCAATTGGTAGCAGAAATTTATTATTATTTTCTTTGATCAGATAATTATTAGCACAGATATGTATTGACTATTCAATGGCTAACAATAATTCAAACGATTTGTTTCGGAGTATTTCAGGAATTTTTATGTTCTCATTAGGAAATCAGTTTAACTTAACTACAGTCTCATCCATCTAAGGGCTGTGCACTTCTCTCCGATTAGTTTCCGATACATATTTTTTATTAGGAAATCTTCAGATCATTATAAAGGGGTCGGACTCTACTGTTCTCAATAACTATAGTCTATTGAACAGAATGAGCCATTTGTTAAAAAAATATTTTAGATTTTATTAACTGATAAGATTTGAAGTATAACTCAATTACCAAATGATAAATCTTTTAAATTGTGTTTATCTATCACAATTCTGATGCAATCATTTAATTAATCTAGGTAAAATGCAAACCATCTCATGAAATATGTTATTTAAAAATTTGATTCATTATAGAAATACTTATTTAGGAAAACGAATTCAAACAACAAATGAATTCATACCTTAAATAAAAGGTGTTTTAAATTCAAAACACTTTTCTATTGAAAAAACACTTAAATTATATTAATTTGAAAACAAATTGTGTTTTTAACTTATCTATCACTGATCCTAACCTAATAAACAAGTTAAGTTCAATTGTTTGATTGGAGAAAACTAGACTACTATTGAAATATTTTTAATCTCCGAAACTAATAATGGGTTAAAACTGTTGTCAATTAGTGCTAAGGATTTGTTGGTTTTTGTTTGAATGTTTGGCTTTTGAAAGGTATTGGCCGTGACTTCCAAATTGAAAAATAGATGTTTTACGCAATTCTCTCAATTATTCTGAGCTTAAAGTTCAGCCAAAAATTATTAGAAAAATAATTATGGCATTTAGTGACTGATAGAGAGAGAGTGTTTGTTCAGTGAAATTAATTTCTCTGATGACTTTTGCAATGACACAAAACATAAGACACACTTTGGTTTCAAAATCACAACAATTTTTTATTAGTTTTAGTTTTTGCTTACTCTTTTGGCGACAATTACTGGAGCATTCAAAAAAATTGAAAGAGATTTTTAAGCGAAAAAACCAAAGAATTTCCATTACTTTTGAGCCAAATATTTGGTTCATTACAGAGGAGTGACAGCTCACAGAAAAAGATAACAATAATAACAACAAATAAAATGATTTGTCAGTGAAAGTGATTTTTTTTTCACTTTACAGATAAGTGATTATTAGTGAACGACAGAGAATTAAACACACTATTGATCAGAGTTTAATATGAATGCCCTCTAAAATGATAACTAAATTTTTGGTTTTGTATGCAATACTTGTGTCGATCAAAAGGTACGGCCATTTAATCGAATAAATCGATTTGGTTTTACAAGATGTTAATCTATTAGTAATTAGACCATTTGTTCTGTATACTGATTAAAACTTGATAGTTACAAAAATTATAAAGCTTCATTAACAAGCTTCATTGTAAGTGAGATTGGTAAAATTAATGGTGTAATGTAATACATACAGGTCAAGGGTTTAAAATAAGCATAACTAGTTTTAAATTGTACTTGACCACTTTCCTTTATCGGACGTTAAGGTAGGGAAACTGGGTAGTACGTACTGAGTGGGTCAGCTTAAGAATTATAATAGAGGTTACCCTCAACGACAAGAACGACAACTCAAAAAATTGTCTTTTGATAAATAAATTGTTTTTTTTTGAGAATTTTAATCATTTTGTGTACAGAAAAGAAATGATTTCACCTCTCAATAGAAAATTTAGTGAAAAAAAGGCTAATCATTTCCTTTGACTCCTTTACTCTCTGGTAATGTATTTCTACACCAAATAATAGCACCGATAGTAGTATTGGTAGTATTGGACTAACAATTATCTCCGGTCTAGTAATATAGAAATCGTGTAACACTTTCCTCACTTCAGTTCACAAAAGCACAGAAATTCTATGGCTTTCTATTAAAAATGTAATCTTTGAAACTATAAACCTGATCAGGGATGGCCAGGTTCTCACACATCAACACTCTTTTTGTGGCATTTTTGGACCAAAATTTATGCACGGCCGGTTCTCAATTAAATCAATTTTCAATATCTTGGTCATTTTAAGTTGTGAACTGATTATTTTTTACTTAGCATGCTCATTTTTTATGATGAATCAAACTCTTTTTGTTCATTCCTGAGTATCAAATATTATAATAAATTCAAGAAATTTACGAAAAAATAGATCTTTTAAACAGAAAATTATTTGGGTCTTTAATAATTTCAAATGTTATGCACGGGTGGGCACAGGCAGAGCACTGGAAGTGACTTTTTTCTCTCGTTGAATATGTGCACTCTTAAACTTATTCAGATTATTCTGTGAATAATTACATTATATCTCTGATAACAGAGTTATTAATAATAAACTAAATGAGAGTTTAAATTAATTATAAAATTATAGCCTTTGAGTAAAATTGTCTTCAAATTAGAGTAGATTTTGACGAAAATCCCGCAAAACTTCACCAAAATTTTGAACAAAAATAAGAAATTCTCATAAATTATATAATTAGTGAACCGATTGAAGGATTGGATGGAAATCTATAGAAATTTATATAAATATTCATTGAATTCAATTAAATTGATTTGATTTCCAATATTTCTAAAAATAATATTTAATAAGAGAACAGCTCTTGAGCTCAGGATCAAAAATTAGGTCGCGCGCGCCGATAGCATTGCACAGGACATACAGAAAGAGCACAGCCCTAGTATTACATATATTTGGTGGTAATGTTCTTCAATGCCATTACTATTAGTAATTGAATGCATTGGCACTCGTCGTGTGTGCTGTGTCTTTGAGTATATGATGTTTGATAGCCATCCAGTGAATGGTACTATGACTGGAGTGCCGGTGCTCCGCATACTTTCCTATCTAACTCAGTGGACCGTTTAGACCATAGCCTGTGCGCTCAGCCTATCGAGTGGCTGATGGAGAGCACAAGAGTCAAAGATGTGGACCATTTCCCGTAATCTTAGTTATTGTCGAAGTAATCATAATAATAGTCAGTTATAAAAATCATATTTTATCTGAAATTCCGTTAGTTTTTGACAAAAAATTGGGAATAAATTAAACGACAAATAAAATCCAAAATCAGATAACAGTTCTCAGAAAAAACTCTTTTCATTCAATTTTCGCATTAATTATATTTAATTAAAATAATTGTCTTTTTGGGACAGAATAAACTTTTGTACACATATTTGTCTGCATGAAAATTAGCGTTTGGTTTGCCTATTAAACTATGCGAGCTCTACTTGAGAGCACCGGTAGTTCACACATACACATAGAGGTATAGAGAAGTGCCTTTTGGGAAAACCAAATGTTTCGGTCCTTCAATTAGATTATTATTTTTTATTATCGTTACATAAATGTAGCGCTAATTGAACTAAATTTTGAGACAATTTTCTCTTATCATTGAAATAAATTGAATTCATTTAATCAAAAAACATTTAAAATGTTGTAATTCCTATCAAAATGTGATATAAAAATTGGATTTCTTTTGCAAAACTAGAAAATCATAATTGATTTTTGTGTGATTCGAGTGATTGAAATAAATTACTTAAAAATTTAATTATTGTTTTCTTTGTTGAAACCAAAACCAAAATACTTAACTCATATGAACTCAAAAATATATAACGAAATAACAATTAATATATTTATGTTTTGCTTAAAATTAATGGAAAAATTAGACGTAAATACAGTTTTGGTTATCATTGACTGCAATTTGTTTTGTTTGAGTCACACTTTTTTCAGTCATTGTATGAAATCGACACTAATTTCAATGAATATTGTTTTTCAATGAAATTATTACAGAAATTAGTCTAATTCTGAGCTAATCTCAGACCTATAAGAGATTTATGGATAGGAATTGATCTCAAACTGGGTTTACTTTTTATGAAAAATAACTAAATTATCATTTCTTAAGAGAGCATAAAAATAATGTCAAATAAGTATTTGAGTCGAAGAGAAAGACAACAAATAAAAAAACAGTTAATTGACTTTCACTTTAGATTAGTATAAAAACGACTGTATTTTCGGGTCAAAGAGTTTACAAATTACTGGAATTCAATACAAAGATTACTACATTTAACTGATTTTCGAGGAGAAGTACCCAACTTTTCACCTGAACTCTAAATTTTTTCAATTTGATTGTGTCATTGAAAACATTGAAAATTTATTCCGATTGAAAAGACAGCGCAAAAAATGACAAAAATCATCAGAAAAACGGTATTTGTGTCGAAGAAATTGAAATTAAGTACCTATTATTCTGAGCAAACAAATTGATTGAACAATTGTATAGCGATTCCCACTATTAGACCGACAATTATTGTAATAACTCTTATGACAAAAACAATTTATTAACTCTATTATTGAATTAAATGTAATTATTATTTGAATTAAGTCTATTAAAAAAAGTTATCTTTCAATAATAAATAACTGTCAGGTGAGGGGATATGAGTTTAGGGACAGTCAAAGGGAGAGAATAAGTTATGGGTTATTAAAAGAGGAATTAAAACATGTTTTTCAAGTGTGTTCCCAATGGATATAAATTACAGTTAAAATGTAAGTTAGGAGAGAGTGTGTAAAAAAATTGATGACAAGGTCTGTTTGAGATGACATCCTGTCATTGATGGCTCAGGCAGAACCTACCTGTGCTCAGAAAAGTGTGGGTGAGAGAGAAAGATACCGGAATAACACTCATTATAGTCTATGCTTTTGTGTACTTTTTTTCAATTTTTTTAAGAATGAGATGAGAGTAGAAAAAAGTTTCATAGAGTAAAAATTTTTTACAAGGAAACTAAAGGACACACTGCTTAATGACATTTCCTTTCATACATTCGTCAAAAATATTTCTTCCAAATTACTATAGAAATACCTGAAAATTATTATTATATTTATTCACATTTTCTTTTGCTTTAATTCATTTTCACATTTTATGATAAGTTTAGTTATTTTCTTCTTATTAGTAGTCATTGACTCAAAATTTTTGTCAAAAATGTTTACAAAAATAAATTTACTGTTAGTTTAGATAATAATAAGCTTATGATTGCACTCAAAATGATTGCCTAATAATTGCTTGGAGTCTATGATTGAGAACAAGATTCTTATGATTGGCTTTATTTTTATCAATTTTAGTGATGATTAGATGAGATGTCGAGTGAAAGGAGAGAATAACTGTTTTTATGCCATTTTTCTTATAGATTATAGATCTATGACTGACTTAAAAGATAAGAGAAGTTTATATATGTTTTTTGTTTTTACTTATATTTTGAATTTGATTATAAAAGAAGTATTTTTTTTCCTTAAAATTAGTTTATCTTAAATATAGTTTACAGAAAAAACTGGTTATGAATTAGAATTTAAAATAACATTTGATTTAATGATAAGAATCAGTCATTTCTTTGGAAAAAAGTTGTGAAACTCATTGAAAATTTGAGACAATTTTCTCGACTTTTCAAACATTGAACGAATGGTTGAAAAACGTTTTTTGTTTAAAAAAGTGCCAAAAAATTTAAATTATAGCAAAATTAAAGACAAAAATACTAACAAAGGCTACAGAAGACGAAGAATAAGAGTATTAAATACAAGAAAAATATTTCAATTACTTGTCATTAAGAAAATATTCAGTACATTAAGACAAAAGAGAGACAAAAATTTAAATATTTTGCGACAAATGTTTTCTTTTTTATATTTATTTTCCTTCACATTAATTGTTGTTCTCATATAATAAAAATTAATTGACTTCAGGAATATCTCTGAACACATTTTTTAAAAATGCACTCAATATGTATGAAACCATACCTTTGTTTGATTACTAGCTGAGTTTAGAACAAAAACGGAACGGACTCGTTATGAATGGGTTTTTTCGCCAAACATAGTACTTTTAACCCCTACCGGTGCTCAAAAGCCTTGAGCCTTTCCTTCCGGATATATACGATCTATGGCTGGAGTGACTGTATTGACGACAGTCTTATACAAAGTTATAGTATATGAGCCGAAAAATTATAGATTTATTCTCATATTTTGAGAGCATTTTTTGTCGACAAAACTGACTTCTCATCCAATCTTTCATTCGTTTAAATATAACAAAACCTGAGTTCAGACAAAGAATTTTAGTCATCTTTCTATTCATTCATTCACTCAATTCATTGAAGTATTTGTTAAACAAAAATAAATACAAAATTACTTTTCTCTACTCTTTTGTTAGTCTATGAGAAAGGAATGAAAAATTAGTGTTGTTTTTGGTCATAATAGGAATGTTTGTCTATTTTATGTATGACTAGTACTCCTCCCAAATTCTCTTCTGCCGGACTAACAAACAAATCACAAAAAAACTTTAGACTCCAATAGAGAGGCATAACATCCGACAAAATGTTAACGGATTTGAAGCTCACAATGAATAGTGGTTTTTCTCACGGAATAGAGTCATCCTTTTTAGTTAACATTTT
>JAQGCE010000306.1:0-13644 GCA_034699185.1 Eupelops torulosus
AGCACTGGTAAGAGTTGTGGGAAAAAAGAGAAATCAAAACGAGACTCAAAGTCGAGATCAAAGCCTAAATTAAAAAATAGATCACCAAAAAAGAAATTACCGAAACTGGCGCTGAAATTCAGTAAAAACAAGAAAAAGCGTCGTTTAGGTGGACCAGGTTCACCTGACCATTCTGATTTGGAGAGGACTCCTCCGCCATCGCCCGACGACACAGAAACTGGTATTCAAAAGCGTCGTTCGGCGAGAAATACAAAACGACAAAAATATACCGACGATATTGAACTGGATTTGTCTGAAGAGGACGACAGTAGTAATAAAAAAGATTTGACGGCCGGTGGGGGCGGTATTTTGACACCACTACTCGACTCCAGTGGCAAACCTATTTTCGACGGACAAGTGCTGAGTGTTGTGACTAATATTAATGAGGACACAATGGTTGTGGAAAAGATATTGACTTCACGTATGGCTCAAAGAGAACTGGAAGACGAAAATATTGAGAATACAGAACAACCACAACAACAAACTGATGGCAATATTAAGCCACAGACCATAGAAGTGGAAGAGTTTTTCGTTAAATACAAAAACTTATCGTATTTTCATTGCGAGTGGAGAACAGAGGAAGAGCTGGAAAAAGGGGATCGACGTATGGGTCAAAAGATTAAACGCTTTCGACAGAAAAAGGACACAATGAATATGTTTGACTTTTTAGACGAAGAGCCCTATAATCCGGATTATATAGAAGTGGATCGTATTCTGGATGTAAATGAAATTGAAGAATATATTGAACCCATTGTTGAGCTGAAGGTTGAGTCTGTGGTTAAAAGTGAATCAAAAGACGAAACAGAATCTAAAGACGAAACCGAATCGCAAACAAACGATTCGCAGACCATTGAAACCGACAAAACTGAACCAAATTCGGCCGAGTCTTCAGTTGTGCCAAACGATAGCGAGAAGACTGAGGCCGACATCAGCAGTGATAATAACGATACTAAAGATAACAAAGACTCTGAAGACTCTGTGGAAAAGATAACAGAGAATGAGGAACAGAATGACGAAGAAATTGTCAACAAAATTGATGACAACAACAGTAAAGACAATGAAATTAATGTCAAATTGGAGACCAAAGACGAAGAATCAATTGATGCAATGAATTCTGTGAAAAAGGTTGAGTCAAAAGTGATTACAAAGACTGAAGACAACAACAAAACACAAAAAGAATGTGACGACGAAGAGAAGCCCAAAGAAGTTGTTCCACAAACAAGAAAAGTAAAGCATTATTTAGTTAAATGGAGAGCTTTACCCTATGAGGACAGCACTTGGGAACTGGAGGATGACTTGGACCCAATAAAAGTGGAACAGTTCTGGAGATTCCGTAAACCTCCGCCTAAAAATGAATGGAAGCCAAAGCGTAGACCAAAACCAAGTGATTGGAAGAAAGTGGATGAGTCGCCGGTCTATAAGGCAGCCAATACTCTTAGGGAATACCAATTGGAAGGAGTGAATTGGTTGAGCTATTGTTGGTATAATGGGTGAGTTGTTGTCTCTGTTTTTGATTGAAATTGTGTTTAAATAATTGTGTTTTGTTTTATTTTAGTCAAAATTGTATATTAGCTGATGAGATGGGTTTGGGTAAAACCATACAATCCCTGGCATTTGTCAATGAAATTGTTAAATATGGCATTCCAGGACCATTTCTAGTGATAGCACCCCTCTCAACAATAGGCAATTGGCAGCGAGAGTTTGAGACCTGGACTGATCTCAATGTGATTACATATCACGGAAGGTATGGTTTCTATTGTTTTAATAGAGTAATGATTAGAATTGATTTATATTCTATTCTGTTCTGTTCTGTTCTGTTCTGTTCTATAGCTCTGCCTCTCGTAATATGCTTCAGGAGTACGAAATGTATTACCGAAACGAGAAAAATGAACGAATAAACGGAATCTTCAAATTCCAAGTCATGATCACTACATTCGAAATCGTATTAACCGATTGTCTGGAGTTAAGGGAAATCCATTGGCGGACGTGTGTTATAGACGAAGCTCATAGACTTAAGAACAGAAATTGCAAACTATTGGAAGGTTTGCGTCTTCTGGATATGGAGCACAGAGTTCTGTTGACGGGAACTCCATTGCAAAACAATGTGGAAGAGCTGTTCAGTTTACTAAACTTTTTAGAACCGACACAATTCACTTCAAACGAGAGCTTTATGTTAGAGTTTGGAGATCTGAAGACTGAGGCACAGGTGGATAAACTTAAAGCCATACTGAAGCCAATGATGTTGAGAAGACTCAAAGAAGACGTGGAAAAGAGTCTGGCGCCCAAAGAAGAGACCATAGTTGAGGTATGTGTTGAACAGAGACCAAGAGTTTTATAAATCTATTAATTGTTTGATTTAATCCTACCTTTAGGTCGAACTGACAAATGTCCAGAAAAAGTATTACAGAGCTATTCTGGAACGAAATTTCCAATTCCTGAGCAAAGGAGGAACCTATGCCAATATGCCTAACCTAATGAACACAATGATGGAGCTGAGAAAGTGCTGTATCCATCCATTCCTGATAAATGGTGCCGAAGACCAG
Organism: Eupelops torulosus; assembly: GCA_034699185.1. Taxonomy (NCBI): domain Eukaryota; kingdom Metazoa; phylum Arthropoda; class Arachnida; order Sarcoptiformes; family Phenopelopidae; genus Eupelops; species Eupelops torulosus. The sequence continues at coordinate 2,583 of JAQGCE010000306.1, forward strand.
ATTATGATGGAATACAGACAACAGCACAGCGCAGAAAACGAGACGACAGTGAATGCAATAGTGACCGCTTCGGGAAAACTGGTACTCATAGACAAACTGCTGCCCCGACTCAGAGCCAACGGACACAGAGTTTTGATTTTCTCACAAATGGTCCGGTGTTTGGATATTCTGGAAGACTATATGGTTCAGAGACGTTATCCTTACGAACGAATCGATGGCAGAGTTCGAGGAAATCTACGACAGGCGGCGATCGATCGGTTCTGCAAACCAGACTCGGATCGATTTGTGTTTCTGTTATGTACCCGCGCCGGAGGTCTGGGCATAAATCTGACCGCAGCTGACACTGTGATAATATTCGACTCGGATTGGAATCCACAGAACGATCTTCAGGCACAGGCCCGGTGTCATCGTATCGGACAGTCGAAGGCAGTGAAAGTGTATCGACTTATTTGTCGTAACACTTATGAAAGAGAAATGTTCGATAAGGCGAGCCTTAAGCTGGGCTTAGATAGGGCTGTACTCCAGTCTATGAACACATCGAAAGCTAATTCGGCGGACGGCCCGATGTCTAAGAAAGATATCGAAGACCTGTTAAGGAAAGGCGCTTACGGAGCACTGATGGAAGACGACAACGCGGGGGACAAGTTCTGCGAAGAAGACATCGAACAGATTCTTCAGAGACGAACTCAGACTGTGATAATAGAAAGCGAAGGCAAGGGTTCGACCTTTTCTAAGGCATCGTTCGCTTCGTCAAGCAATCGATCGGACATCGAGATCGATGACCCGAACTTTTGGGAAAAATGGGCCAAAAAGGCGAACGTAGACGTCGACGAACTAAAAGGTCGAAACGATCTTATAGTACAGGAGCCCCGACGCAGGACTCAAACCAAACGATTCGGTGCCGACGACGCAGTATTAGACATGTCTGAACTGGAGACCAGTGACGAAGACGACGACTCAGTGTCTATGAGGACAAGAGGCGGACGAAACAGCCGTTTGCCAAAAGGAAAGAAATACAAGAAAGGACGGGGAGGAGGGTATGAAAGGGAAAGAGACGAAGACTATATGCAAGAGTTTGGTCCCGGAAACTGGACCAGAGCTGAGTGCTATAAAGTGGAGAAGGGTTTGCTTACGTTTGGTTGGGGCCGTTGGAACGAATGTCTTGTTATGGGAAACTTTAGACGACAACTATCACGACTAGATGTGGAACAGATCTCAAGAGTTTTATTGCTGTTTGCGCTCCAGAACTATAAGGGCGACGAAAAGATCAAAGCATTCATTTGGGATCTGATCACTCCTAATGAAGATGGAGAGCATCGGATTCACCGAAACCATTCGGGACTGTCTGCTCCAGTGCCGCGCGGCCGCAAAAATAAAAAGATGAAGAAGACTGTTGGCGAAGAACTGGAATTATCCGATTGGGCCAAAGATGAGAAATACAATCCGGACTGTCTATTGACTGATGACATGTATCGCAAGCATTTGCACCGACACGCGAACAAGTGAGTGATTGGTTTAATTGTTTATAAGTTGCTAGATAATTGTAGCTTGTAATTATACTAGATAATTACTAGATAACATAATAAGCTGATGACTGAAGCCATGCTAATACTGAGTACTTGCTATTTGATGGTTGAGTTACAATGAGTTTAAATGTTCTTAAATCTGATTATTGTTTGTTTGATTGAAATGTTTTTCTTTTGCTTTGATTTTGACTCTAATTTTGTTTCAATTGTTTGTTGAATAGAATTCTACTTCGGGTCAGACTTTTGTATTACTTAAAACACGAGATAATCGGTGATCTTCACGAACAAGTATTCCGCGGTATCTCTGCCCGCGACATACCAATACCTCAACCTTTGGCAGATGGTGATCCACCGGCCAATTGGTGGGACGAGGAGGCAGACAAGTCTCTGGTAGTGGGTGTCTATAAACACGGTTACGACCGGTTCAATCTGATGCGTCAGGACCCGGCCCTCTGTTTTCTACAGCGTTGTGGACCACCGGATGGCGCGGCTCTTTTGGCCGAAATCAATGCCGACGATGACTTAGGAAAGACTCTCGACGAAGAAGATGAACCTGAAACACCTGCAACGCCGGCCACTCCTCTGAGCCAAACAGATGGCGAAACGAGTGGCACTACAACTACTACTACTATAACCACTAATACTAATACCACTTCTTCTAAGAGCAAAGTATTAGACGATGTGATGGATGTGAACTCGGGATCTGAGTCGGGATCTCTGTTACCGTTTCCATCGGCTGCTGATATGAACCATAGATTGAGACGAATAGTAACCAGTTATCAGAGAAACTTCAAGAAACAGGAGGCAAAGTTGGCTCAAAGAGCACGACATCAACAAAGGCTGGAAAGACTCGAACGATTCGAGGCGGCCATCAAAGAAAGAGAACTGAAGAAAAGAGACCTTGCTCAAAAGTATTGCAAACTTACTTTATATTCAATGTTTGCAACAATTGATTAATTAATTAATTGATTGATTAACCGATTTATTGATTTATTCTTCCAGGAAATGGTCGCGAAGAGAAGAGGCAGACTTTTATCGCGTAATATCTTCATTCGGTGTTGAGTACAATCGCGATGAGGACAGGTATGACTGGACTCGTTTCCGATCTTTTGGCAAATTGGAGCGAAAAATGGACGAAACTTTGACCGAATATTTTAAAGCTTTTTACGCGATGTGTAAACGCGTTAACGGAAGACGACTTACAGAAGAAGAGGAGAACCTACCCATAAGTGTGGACCCAATATCCGAAGAGAGGGCCAGTCGTTGTTTGGCGCGAATCGATTTGTTGAGTAAAATAAGAGAAGAAATTCTTACACATCCGGAACTGGAGGAAAGACTACAACTGTGTCAGCACTCAATGGATTTACCCGATTGGTGGGTGTGTGGCAAACACGACAGGGATATGTTGGTGGGCGCAGCCAAATATGGTCTGAATAGATTGGATTTCAATCTTGCAAATGATCCGGAGTTGTCTTTTGTCGAATTATTTAAACAATTGGACGCAATTGAAGAGAAAAATATGGAATCAATGGAACCAAAAATTGAGACCAAATCAGAAGAAGAGATTTGTGAGAATCTCAAAGAATTGGAAACAAATTGCAAACAAATTGATATTAAAACTGAAGAAAACTTAAGTGAATCTGAAATTAAAGACAAATTAAACGAAAATGTTGTCAAAGAAGGAGAAGACGAAGAAAAAGGAGAAAAAGTAGAAGAAAATAGTGAAAAGCAAACCGAAGACAACAAATCCGATGACAAACAACAATCGAAAGACATAAACAAAGTTATAAAAAACGAAAAGAGTTCCGAATTAAATATTGAAACAAATGAAAATCTAATTGAAGAGAAAGACAATCAAATCAAAGACAAAGTGATAGAAGAATCGACTGAAAAGTCTGATAAAAAACAAGTCGATAAAGAAGTTGACATAAAATCACCAAAAATTGAGTCTAAATCTAATGAAGAGATGGAAAAAGTTTGTGAAATAAAAGATATGACAAACGAAAAGACCGATTCTGACGAACAGAAAACAGACACAGAAATGGAAGTGGACTCCAATGAAAAGAAAGGCGAAGAGAAAGAAGAGAAACCCCTTCTCTCGGAAACTGCAAAAGAAATAATTGAAGAACAAAATGAAACAAAAGAAGATCAAAATGAAAAAGAAATAGAATCTGAAAACTCTAAAGAAGTAGAGACTGAATACGAAGAAAAAGGAGAAACAACTAAAAAGTCAGACATCAAAGAGGAGAAGGAGGCGAAGAAGGAAAGGGACGATAATATCGTCGATAATACAGACGATAAGATAAAGTCTGAAACAGAAAAATCCAAAGAATTAAAAGAAGGAGAAGAAGAAGAAGACGAAGAAGAAGGAGTAGAAGAAAGCGATAAAAAACCTGAAAAGGATGACAAAGAACCTAAAAATGAGACCACAGATGACGATAAAAAGTCTGTTACAACAGAAGATTCGGTGACAAAAACTGAAGAAACTAATGAAAAGACTGAAGAATTGTGTGAATTAAAAACTGAATCGGAATCGGCTTCAGTTATGACAGAAAAAGAAGTTTCATTGACCTCTTCTTCGACACCTCAGCCACAGTCGAGTCAAATGTCGAAGAATTTGCCGCGTTTTCCAAAAGACAGAGTAATGCAAATGAGATTAGAACAGATCTGTCATACGGTGGAGAAGAACGAGTGGCCATCTCTTCGACACTCATTCTTTTCACTGTTGTCTGGAGCACATCCGTCGACCCCAAGTGTGGCCACTGCTGATAGTTCTCCGCGACCGATATCGCCGTGCAGTTTATCCAGTGCTAGTCGTGAGCCAACACCACATCCTACTCCAGACCACACACCTCGTAGAGAAGCGCTGTCACCACTGCCAGAGTTTTTCTATGCGGACAACTCTGTGTCGGTAATGAATGAGTCGGCGAGTCGTAGACGAAGACGTAGAAGACGTCGTTTCGAAGTGGAGGCCGAACGGCAAAAGTTAAGAAACCTATTGTCACAGACTATAGAACAGTCACAACAGTCGGCGGCGGCGGCGGCTGCGCAGTCGTCTTCGCAGAACTCTTCGTCTAAGCAAAAGCAAACTTCATTACTATCGGGTTCTTCGTCTCAATTTCTGCCGCCATTATTCTCACTTCCATTTTGTAATCTGCGGTCAGCCATAAGAGACGAACTGATGACCGACGAAAAGACTGCTTCTCTGCTGTTGGGCTCAACACTTCAGTCATCTCTGGCGGCGGCGGCAGCAGCCAGTGCTCAGCAACAGTCAGCGGCAGCCAATGCCAGCTCAAAGTCATCGTCGAATAACAGTTCAAAGGGTCCGCCACCCGCCCATCAGAGCTCATCTGCTAGAAATGCACCGGCAATGGGTACGTTAGACTTGACCGGTAGGTTCAAGTCATCGCCTAAGATAGCAACACCTCCAGCACCGGCACATAAGCCGGCACCGATTAATGCTCCACCAGAGATGCAGAAGATGGACGTACTTGACTTGAGTTCTGCTCCGAGCAAACGAAGTCGAGGCAGCTCTCCATCAAAACAATCGAAACAATCACATCAGTCAGCACTGAGTTCGAGCACAGCCGTTGACAGTACACCACCCGTTTCAACACTGCCTACAAAAAAGAGTTCAAAAAGGATCGGCTCACGAATCGATGCGTTGGCTCTTAATCTTCAGGCAAAGAAAATGATGGAAGAAAAGAAAACAGACCCCAAACCGAGCGACAAACTGCTGTCTGAGTCCAATATGTCATCACTGGAGAAACGTCAGGCGTCGCACTTTATGGAAGAGCTTCAGAAACATTCAGCTCTTTTACAGAATAAGACTCCACCGGCGGCTCATTCGAAGAGTTCGAGTTCAACATCAAAACTAAACGACTCTCTAATGAGTGGCAAAACTAACGCACATTTCAGTGCTTTGGACGCATCAAAACTTCCGCCTTCGAAGGCCACCGAAGCGTCGACTATCGCAGAACAGGTGGCTATTATCAGACAAAACCTACGAAATCTGTTTGAAGATCACCCGGAATTCATTGCTCAGAACCCTAGTATGGCGTCAATGGTGGCCGCATCGGCAGCCAATGTATTTAATCCTAACCTTAATATGAACTCAATTTCATCGATTCCGGCGAATGTGAGTCTCATTCGAGTGGAGTCGAGTCGAGAGTAGTGTCCACTCATTTATTATTAATTATTAATTAATATTAATATTGATTTGAATTTCAGACCGAATTATTAGAACTGCCCGACAGTAGAAGGAGTCGAAGTCGACGCTCACGAGTGGATCCGTCACAACTAGATATGCAACACTTGACCGGAGAAGAAAATGTTTCCGTAATTAATAGAACGACCGGCAAAAAAGTAATTGTCTTATCTTTAAATGGATTTAATTATTAATTTAATTATTAATGAATTTGTTATTAATTGTTATAATTAATAATAGATAACCGGATCCAAAGCGCCGCCACTCAAACATTTGGCCGAATGGTTGGATAAGAACCCTAAGTTTGATGTCGACCCCAAATGGAGTCCGATTGTAAATAAGGAAAAGGCGGCCACTTTTAAAACACCTGTAAGTGTGAGACAAACAGCTGTTGTTTGTCAACAAAAGTCAAGTTCTTATAGTTTTCATTGAATTTCTTTTATTTGTTTGTTTGCAGACATCTGTTGCAGGCGTTGGTGTCAGAACCCGAACCAGTGATAAGAGGAGTTCCAGTCTTAGCTCAAACTCAAGTCTGAGTGCTTTGGCATCAAATCTATTGAACAACAGCTCCAACAGTTTGATTATGGGCTCCAGTAGTGGTTCAACAAACAGTTGCAACACTAGTAGTAGTAGTGGTGGTGGTAGTAGTTCTCGGCGTCAAACAGCGGCCTCTCTATTGGCCGCCAGTGGTTACGGAAACTCATTTGGAAACACTGCCGTCTCATCCAGTGGTCTGAGTTATCCGTCTTCGGCTGCCCTTAACTCATTCAATGCCAATCTGTTGGCGGCCGGTTTTCCATCGATGAAGATGTTTATGGACCCGACCTCTGGATGTTCCACTGCCTCCTCTTCTATGACTACCACTTCTCCGTCTTCTTCATCATCAAAGTCGACTTCAGGTTCGACTTCAGGCTCTACAACAACGACCACCACTTCGTCATCTGCGACGAGTGGTCCGCCTCTCTTCTTTCCATTTGGAGGACTGGCTGGTATGGGCTTAGGGAACCCGTTGTTTGGTTTTCCCAGTTTTAATTTGCCCGGACTTACGGCCAGCTCTAGTGCTATGACGGGTACCACCTATTCATCTGACTATAAAAAGGACAACAACTCTGAAAACAGTTCGACGAACGAAAAGTCGGGAAAGAGTTCTGGAAAGTCGAGCAGTAGTTCTTCTAAAAGCAAGAATTCGAGTATGAATTCTAGCGGACTGTTGGGCTCGGCAGGAGGTTTGGGGGCCGGTTCGCTGCCATTCTTATATCCAAATCCCAACTTCTTATACAATCCGTTGAGTTTGAGTGGATTTTCGGGTCTGAGTGGTTCGCCATTCGGTTTGCCCGGACTTATGAACGGTTTGGGAGGTCTGAACACAACGGCAGCTATGAGTGGATTCAATACAACCCATACGACAAATTCTATGTCGAGCTCTCAGTCCAAGACTAAGACCACTTCTTCTAAATCATCGAAATCGTCTGCACATAGTGTGGGCGCCTCAACCACCGCCACCAGTGTTAGTAGTGCTCCATCAGGACTGTCTTTGGCCAGTAGTCTATTAGCCAGTGCAGGAGTGCATCCGTCGAGTGCGGCCGCTGCAGCCGCTATCGGCGATTCTGACGACGACAGCCTTAAGTCACTGATGGGTAACGATGACGACGACGACCTCAACGGTGACTTTGACGACAAAGACATTAACTATGGGTCGGACTTTGAAACAGAATCAAAGAGTGCCACAAATAATAACAACAACAGCAACAACCAAAACAAGAAGAAGAGCTCTTCGTCTTCAAAGTCTTCTTCTAATTCTTTAAACAAAAGCAAAACTAAAGGCAACTCTAATTCTACCTCAAAAGTGTCGCCCAACTGATGACCCATTCATCCATTGATTGTTTGGACAAATAGTTTAAAATATTTTTAGCAAAAAATGTGATATTTTTAACGGCAATTAATCCCTGAGTTTAGGGCTAACTATACATACATTTGACTATCGATTCTCTGCTTAACTCTAATTAAGATTAAACCCAATTCTGGCTCTGATTTGATGTCAAATAATGACTGCATTTATTGCTGCAAATCATTAGTAAATGAAAACAAACAGACATTTAATACAAATCGTGATATAAATTATTGAAAAAATAGTGTTTCGACTGACTATTTACTGACTATTATCTGCTGCTGTGCTTATGCTGTGCTTATCTCTGCTGTATTTGATGGACAATATGTTGAAAAAAAGATTCATTACTTCATTATATAAATGTACAGAACTTTTATATTCGTCATTACATTACTATTATTATTATTAATTATTATTATTATAATTATTATATAATATTATTATTATTTAGTGAAACAATTGTTCAGTTTATTAGAGCACCGAAACTATTTTCACCATTGATTCTGAAGAAAATCTTTTTCTTTTCTTTTTTTTAAATTACTATTTAAATGAAATCATTTTAATTGTAAACAAATTTCAAACAAATCTGTTGTTATATTCTTTTGTTTTTCTTCGAGTTTTCTTATTCTTAATTTTAGCCCAAAACTAATCAATCAATTTTTGTGCTGAGCTTTTCTACTATCGATTCATTCAATTTTGAATTTATATTTATTTTTCATATTTTTTATTTGTCTCTGAGTTTATTTAATTCACTTCTTTTTATTATTATTTTCTTAGAAATTAATGTAATTTCATTCTCATTACCAAAAAAGACGATTCAGTCAACGATTATGTCATTTAAATAATTATTTAATTCAAATAATACTGTATTTTGGAGTTTAAAAGCTGTGCTCAAGACTTAAGACTTACTTTTTTTTCGGTAAAACAGACAATAATTGGTTTGAAATTATTGTTTTTATAATTACAATGAAATTCCTATAAATTGATATTAAACCTAACAATTGGTACAGTATTTACATTCCCCTCAAATGTATACTCAATTTGACTAAAAAGTTGTCATTTTTCGCACTAAACCACAAAACAGTCGCGCTTTCAATCAATCCATTAGTAAATTAATTAATTAATTAATGAAAGTAGCCGTCAATCGATTGTCTGATTATTATTATTATAATTATTATTATTATATTATTTCTATTTTTTGGAGTTTTATTTACTTTTTGATTGAATTAAAATTAAATAATGTTTTTATGAATAACTACTTAATTAATGAAAATTATTTTGATTTTCAAACCTATTTCTCGTTTTCAGTTGAGATAATGTATTGAAAAATAATCGAAATAATAGCTGAATATTGAGCTCTTCCTCAAAACAAGACTAATAGTGCCTTCAAATGCAAAATCACTTGAATTGTATTCTGAACTCATCTCAACTGAACTCTCGATTAAATTCTTTATTCTGTGTTATTCCCAAAAATTGATGCGCGAAAAGGACAGCTCAAAAAACTCCAAAAAAGAAATATTCAAATTGTCCTTGATGATATTGATTATATCCACTATTTGTTAGATTATTTTTTTTCCTACTATTCTCTGATTGTATGCAAAACGACTCCAAAAACAGTTGTTTTGTTTGACTTTTTTCAGTACAAAACAGTTGTAAAGAACTCTGTCTTTAGTTTTAATTTTAGTTTTTAGTATTTATTATTAATTTCTAATTTAGTAAAAATCAATATAAAACTTGTCGAACAGTATTGAAAGGGTATATAATTTGGTTTTTTAAAGACATTTTTCAGACATCACTCACTCCTCTCTCCTTCTCATCAGAAAACTCATTGAATTGAATGAAAAAAAAACTTTAATTTATTTCAAGTGTTATATAAGTCTTTGTAAAACAAAACTAAACAAAAGTGAATGCCTTTTAATTGAATGGTGTTTGCAGTGAATGTCTTATTCTCTTTGTCTCACATCTCATCCCAAATATCTGCTGACATCAGATCAGATCAAAAGGCATTCAATTATTGTGTAATATCTTTAATACTATCATAAAAATCATTATTTGGTTGACAAACAAAATGAGAAAATCCATTGAAAATCATTACTTCTGTTGTGAAAGCGGTGTTTCATTACTCCTATAAATGAATAAATAATTAAATAAATAAATAAAACATTAAATTCATTTCAATTCAATTCAATTACTAATGTATTGATTAGAAGACAAGAAAAACACAATTAATTGAAAAACATTTTATTAAATGAATTGAAACAAAATCTGTGTATAAATTGAAATAAATTTTTGACTTTTAGTTATTGAAAAGTTTAGTCAACTTTTAATAGAAAGAGTAAAAAATGATTCAAATATTAGATCTGTTTTATTATTAAACGACAAATATTTCTGATTCCAAACATCAAATTGTAATTAAATATTAATTATTATTATTATTATTATTATTAATGAATATATTACTAATGATTTGAAACAAAAACATTTTAATTATTGTTTGTATTTAATTGTAATTTCGATGAAAAACTTTTTGAAAATACAAATGCGATTCATATTTAAGTAAACAGTTTTTTAATTTATTTATTATTTTAATCACAAATTAGTCTCAAATAAATTCATTTAAAGTTAGTATAGAATTAGTCAAAAGTTAACTAGAACAAATTTTATTAAGAAAATTCCTTTTATTCAATATATGAAATACAAACAATTATTTTATAATAGTTTTTAAACTCATTTATATTATATGAAAATTATTATTATTTTAAATGAATTTTATTTAATTCTTTAATCACTTCAATGGTGTGAATAACTGTTTCGATAAAGTGATGACAAACTCATTATAGAAGAAGAGGCTGAAGAAGGACTGACTCTCGGATACCTCTTTGGGTTTATTGGAGTTCTCTCTGAACCCGAAGAAACACTTTGACCGCAATTCTTGTATTTGTTGAGAGTATATCTCATGGGTTTCATCGGCGGTAATTCAAAACCAATTCCTGTGTTTTGTTTTGAACTCGAATTTAAATTTCTTGTATTAATCGATGAATTCATGGATCGGACGGAGATTTTTGATTTACCAATTGATTGGAGAGGACTCAGTTGTTTGGGGCCCGGAATCAATGGATTCATACTTTGATTGTATGTCAATTGACTCAAATATTTATTCATCGGATCATCGATTGAATTGTCTTTCATTTGATTATTGTTTGACTCAAAGATATTCTGTTTTTGTTCTTCAGATTTAAACAAATCTTTGAAAATACTTTTCTTTGAATCGTTAAACAAATTGTCGAATGGATTGGAGTGTCGTCTGTTGTCCTCCATTTGAGCTCTAATTGTCTTCAACTCATTCTCTAAATTTTCTTTAATCTCTTTTTGTTGATTGCATTCATCGACGAGTCGTTTGTTTTCTGCCAACAATTTTTGGATTAAATTATTTCTTTGTAT
>JAQGCE010000307.1:0-13643 GCA_034699185.1 Eupelops torulosus
TGTTGTCCATCTCTTAAAAAATGAAATGAATGGAAACCTATCAAAGACATCGAGAAAAACAGGTATCGATAGAAAGTTTATCAGACTTTGGAATAAACAAATCAATAACATTGAAGAGTTTCTGTCGGCCGACTAATGATTACATAAACGATTTGTACTTTAATTCATTTCTTCTAATATTTGAGAAAAAATAAAAATAATTTAATTATTTTAATTGTTTTTTATTATATTTAATTTGTTGCCGAAGAACGGCCTGTGAACAGGCAGTTCAACGGCAGCAGATTTTTCTTGACGTAATTTATGTAAGAGTTGAAGAATCTGGGTGGGCCTATTTCACGTGAAACTAGCCCATGACCACTGATCTATTTGTCAAAATTCACGAATAAGCCCAGGGCTTATTTGCGGGGGAATACGGTACTATACATTACTGGTGCAGTGGTGGAGCACAGCATTAGTAGTGGTGATTAGCGTCGCTTACATTTGGACAAACATTTCACTCAAATGAAGGTTTAATTAAATTAGAATATATTTTGAGAATATATCCAAATATATAATAATGTCAACCAAAAGGCAAACCATTTGTGATACAATATGAGTGCACTCTTCACTGACTTTATTCAAAGATATTGATTTTTTGTGTGATTTAGAGATAAATCAGTTGCGAGTAGTCTTTCATATATTTAACGAAAGCTTTCAGCAAAAAACACATGAATTGAATGTTATCTCATTTGAGTTCATCACTAACTCTATTCAATACTATTGAGAATAAGAGTAAATCTATTCAATGAGAATTCAATTGAGTTTTCTCTCATTATTACAGTTTTGTCTCACATTAAGCCGTTAAACGTTAAACCAATTCAATAATAATAATAATATTGAAGTCATCTTCGAATTAAAAGATTCAATCAATTAATGTCTTTGAAGAGGAACGAGAAAAAGGAACCGGTCGTACAAACAAAGAATATAGAAGGAAAGACAAGGCCTGCCATCGAAAGTCAAACCAATAGAAATGACTTGAAAACTAAAGAGGCCTCAAATTCTGGTCTTCCGTCAGAGCAATGTGTGAGCCGTTGGAATAAATTAAAAGCTATGAGAGAACAGAATGTCTCTAATTTTGAATCAATAAATAAATTAAGTCTTGAAGATAGGGCTGTTTGGAAGAACCAGAAGCTGTTCTCTAAGCCCCTCTCTTCAATAGATGGCATTCGTTTATCTAAAAAAACAAACTTTAATCAAATGTCTTCAGTCATTCGAGAATATTCTTCCACCGAATTACATAACAAGAGTTTGACCACAAATCCGAGTGCAATGAGTCCCAAGAGTCAGTCCAGTCAATCTTCTTCGGAAGCGCCGGCAGCCAAACAGAGCGAATGGAAACTTTTGAAAAGTAAATTGAGTTTACTTCGCAAAAAAGGAAATAAGGATTTGTCTTCAAATTGTGTCGACAATGCAATTATAAGTAAAGACATAAAAGAGGTGAACTCTGGCACCGGTATTAGCAAACATGAAAAATCAGCTCAACTACCATCGACTGGTGCCATCGAATCAATACTTTCGAAGAAGAGTAATGTTTCTCCAGAAGTAAAGGGAATTATTTGCAAAAAAGAGGATTTAATGCATATAATATCAAAGGCTTCAAAAGGAGTTAAAGTAACCAAAACTAAATCATTTAATAGTGAAGAGGAGGACAGCGACGGATTGTGTGCGTCGACCAGCACTGCCGGTACAAGTAATGCCAACAGTGTTGATATGTCTATTAGACGAGACTCACTGAAAAAACAACACTCGTGTGGATCAGAGTCTTCGTGTGATTGGGAGGAAAGCAACAAAACTAAACAATCAAACACTAGAACTGAATGTCTCGATAGCTGTGAAGCAGAAAACTCTCATAAAAATCAATATAAGAGTTACGCAAATAAATCGGACTCTTCTGGTGAGGAAAGTGTTTCACAAAACTCTCAAAATGAAAATTCAGACCAAAACGAATCGGAGAATAAATTAAAGACTAAAAACAAGTCTAACATTAGCTCTAAGCGTAAGGCAATTAATGAAACCAATTTAGCCAACAGTGAAACTGATAGCCAAACACATAATGACGAACACAACGAACACAATGAGGCCGAGTCTAATGTTCCGGCTGTTCAATGGGATGATATCAATTTTGTTGATCCTTCATTATTAGGCGATGCTATACAAACATTTCTCCAGGGTTTGGCCAGCACTGGCTCTACCACTAATGAGAAAAGGGTATCGTTCAAGAAAAGCTTTTGAATCACTCAATATTTATCGCTAAACATCTATATTATCATAAAATATAATTAAGTTTCCCAACAATAATAATAATAATAATAACGCATAGAATACACACAAAGGATATGAAGTACAGTATATTAATATCAAAATAAATTTATGAGTAAATCATTTATAACCCATTATTGTGTTCAGTCTTGAATCAGATGTCATTATCATTAGGTTTTTGTTCTCTTTCGCCAATTATAGAACCAATCATTCGCTTAAACACATTAGACTTTCATTTAAATTATTCATTAGATTTAATTTTCATCATTTCTTCCCTTAAAATATATCAGTATTTTTGATGTCAAATATCGAACTAAAAAAAGGAATCGATTTTTCTTTTTTATTCAAAACTATTTATTTCAGAAAATATTTACATTTTTATGACCAAAATTTTCTTTATCGACAAAAAAAATGTCGAATGATTTTAATATTTAATATAACTTTTATTTTATAGAATGGGTTTCTGTGTAAACATTTTAAATAAACAAATCTATTGACAGATATTTTATATTTGAAATTAATTTCAAGAGAATAATAATATTAATATTTATTTGAATTTTTAATATTTTATATGAAAAGTTTAATTCATTTATTTATTTATTAGTTTTTTAAATTTAAAAATTGATAATAACTCAAATGAAAAATAATAGTCAACAAAAGCTCACTACTGATAATCAAGCAAGGTTTAAAGCATCTATTAAGATTTTCTGGTCCATTGCAAATTAGATCAAGATGAATTTTAATAAAAGTTCTAAATAACAATTCAGTACAGCTATGGTTAAGATAAAATTTTAATTTTATGTGGATAACTTTTAAAAAGGTGCTGTTTTAGCATGTTAAAACAATTTAATTAATAGAATTAGATGCAAGTTAAGTTTATTATACAACCAGTTTATTTCGTTTAGATTTTATCGAAATGGTTGTCCTATCGTTTTACTCGTCAGAGACTATTCAGTCCTCAGTTCAGTAATAAATGAATTGCTTTTTGGCCGAAAGAAAATCAATATTTGAAACAGAATTTAATCACAAAAAGTGAACACAATTTTAAAAACTTTAAAAATAGTCTCTCAATTCAAATAAAGACTATTAAAAGCGTTAATCATTTGTTAAAATATTTTCTACTTAACATCAAATTAGTTTAATTAATTAAAATATTTAATTAAAAGTTATTCGATAAACAAATTTACGTTTCATTAAATAAGATTAAAGTTTAAAGAGTTTTACTAATAAATAATTATAGTAATTGTCTTTCACATTTTAATTGTATAAAATCATGGAAACTGACCTGGATTAAACATGAAGAGCTGTATTTACAATAAAAAATAAGATTAAACATCAATTATTTTATATATGTCTCGATCATTAATTCCGATGTACTTATTATATTAATATTAATATATATTATTATAATTTTATTGAATTCTTTAACAATTTTTCAAATCAATGATTCGAAGAATCCTTTCGATGGAAATGAATGTAATTTTTTAATAAAAGAAAAAATGGGAAGTTTTTCAGATTTATTATAGATTTTGATTTTAAATATAGTATTACTTTCTATTATTAATTGAAAATTCATTTTTTGAAAAAATAAAACAAAATGAGCCGAAAAATAATAAATCAAAGGAATTGTCAAAAAGGAAAGCATTGAACCATTGTTTGTATTTCTTTTGATAAATTATTTGTGAAGTTTGTATCAAAGGTACACAAAATATCTTCCAATAAGAGCCTACTGTTAATCACATAATTAAAAGTTATTTTCGGTTCATTTGATTTGAATTGGATTCGATGGTACGAAGCGGTGGTCACTTATTTCTCAATAATTAGTTGATTCGCTCTCTTGAACAGAATATATACATTCAGTGCCAGTCTCTCACTTCAGGCCTTGAAAAAAGTGAAAAACCTTTTTTCCTGAGACTTGTTTTCAGTTTTTCTCTTCACTTGTCTTCTCAACGATTAAACCTTTTGAAAAATGTAGTATTGATTTGTAAAGATGTTAACAAATGGTGAGCGACTCAGTCATTAACTAAACGCTATATCCATAAAATGTTAGAAAAAAGTGTATAACTCTATGAAAAAATTTAATACTTTTCTCAGATAATAGTTCATTGAATTGAATGAAATAATTGCGACACATATTCGATGTTAGTTTCACTTCGTGTGAGACTTAATGAAACTTTTGAAATAATCTTTCATATAATTGGAGAACAAATTTTATCGTTATTTCCGACACTTTTACAAAGTTATGAGATCTGATGAAATGGTAATAATATTTTATAATATTCTGTGAGTTTTATTAATTCAATTAATGTATTGTAACACAGATTTCATTAATTTTGTTGGTTTTAATTCAAATAATTAATTTGAATCGAGTTCTGACGGATGTGCCCTCAGATGAGAAACGATTGGATAAATTGGTTGATATGATAGAAAAGAGTGAACAAAATATTCATATCGGAATAGCCAGCGGTAGGTTTGATGCAGAAGACAAAGACAATGATGAGATGGATGCCGACGAAGACAACTATGGAAAATTGCTTTTGCAGGTAAACTAATCCGTTTGAGTCAAATAATAATAAATGACTTCCTACTAACGAACCAATGTTTCCAACAATAAATGTGAACAAAAATCCTTAAGATTGGAGAAGAAGAAAAATTTTCAATGAGGTTTTATTTTTTAAAGCCTTCGGATTAATTTTGGTTCTACTTTTGGCTCTACTCTACTCTTTTCGCTTTATCTCCTTTTTTACTTTCACTATCTATTCACAAAAGTATGAAAAATATTCAATGTTTCAAAATATTTCATATGAATAATGAATTTTATCTAAATATTGAAAAATTCTTTAAATTCTTTACTCCATTAATAATTCCAAGTAATGAATGAAAAGAGAATTTTTTGAATTAATCAAAATTTTATTACTTTCGATAAAATTTAAATACTTTGCGAAATTGAGATAAAAAGTTGATTAAAAATTAAAATTTGCCTTTTATTTATCAAGATAAGAATATTTTGACAGAATATAATTAAAATTGAACAAGATTAGGATATGAAGACCAAATTGTCTTTGAAAAGAGTGTATTAAAATTCATGTTTTCATTCAATGATTGATTTGTTTTTTGGAAACTTATATTAAATTGAATTTCAACGGAGAAGTCATTTGATTTAAGATATGCAATGAGTTTATTAAGAAAAATAGTTGTTGTGCCGACACTTCTTCCAGTCATATCGATCGTTAGTTCAAATACTGCATTTTGGTATGTCTTGAGTTTGTCTTAAGCTCTACGTTTGAATATAGCCGTAAATCTTGTTTTCAAACGCGAATAGCATTATATTTATTGCGTATTTTCTCTTACATCCAAATAAGATTCTGATGTATTCCGGATCAGTTTAAAAGACAACAAAATACAGATACATTAATATTAATATCCATTCCTACAATATTTTATAAATTATGGACAATATTAATACATTTGTATGCTTTCCAACAAACAATTGCCACCAAAACTTCATATTATTTTTTGTTATTACCTTAAATATTGAATAATTTTTTGTTTTGCTTTCCTTCAGGTAATAGTATTTTAGACATCATTTTTCATTTGTTAGACTTTTATCTCTTACTTTCACTTTTATTCTCATTTATTCTTTGTTTTACTTTAAGAGGGATTTCTCATTGATTTAAAAAATCCATTCAAATAATAAAAGCTTTCAATTAGTTTCTATTATAATTCGAGTATAATATTGAGTATTCTGTATATTCTGTATAATATCTGAATAACTCTTTCAAAAAGCATTTAAATATTTCCCAAAATTTAAATAAAAACATTTATTATTGGGAACCAACTCAGGATATGGCGAACTTCCGTCAAGTCAAGGTTCCAGGAGTGGACTTCGACTTAGAACCTGTGCTCACTCCTATTGAAGTTATTGAAATTAATGAAATTGATGCAGAAGCCAGACCTCAAAAAGAAGGTCCACCCCCACCAGAACAAAATTCAGAAAATGATCAAGTCCCTCCAAATGTTGAACCTGAAGATAATCCACCGATTGATTACTCGGCTGAAACCCCGCCTGTAATGCGAAAAGAATATAGTCATGAAAACTCACCCCCAAACGAAGAAGTTCCCACCGGACCTCATTCAGGAAACCCAGAAACAGATGCTGATCATCATAATCATCATCATCACCATTATCACCACCATGAAGATGAACCTGAGCATGAAAGAGATCCTACGAGCAATACTTCTGAAGAAAATTCTAAATCAGATGAAAATATCCCTGAAAACAATGATAACAAAAGACAACGATCGAGGGAACCATTACCTCCTCCAATGACTCACTCCTCATATCAAGATTCAGGCAATTTAATGGATAATCACCAAAATGATGGCCACATTAATGATCAGCATTCGGGAACACTTCCACACTCACATCCAATCGAAATTGAAGGCAATGAAAAGGCAAATGAAGAGCACTACCCTTCCCATAATGAACATAATCTACCAGAAAGTCATTTGAATTCAAACGAAGATCCAAACCATTATCACGAAAATAATAATCCAGTTAATGAACACAATTACGATAGTCAAGAGCCAGAAAACTATGATCTAGCAAATCCAAATGCTGACCCTTACTTTGTTAACAAAGATCACTATCAGTCGACTCTTCATAAAGAAGAAGAACCGATTAAAAGGGAAGAAAATTCAGATTATAGGCCTATACCTCATCCAATTGAATACAAACAAATACCATTACCACTATTAAAGGCTGTTATCGATCCTAATAGTGATTCTGAACCCAAACAAGATGACACTTCTCATAAGCATGATAACCACGATAACCCTGAACATAACCATGATAATATTGAGCATAACCATGATAATATTCAATCGAAACCACCTGAAGTAGGAAATAAGGGTGATCAAATAATGAAGTATTATGAGGACCAGTCAAAAGTGGACAGTAAAAGATATGCCCGGTTAGCCGTATCGGCTCCCAAAGAGGATGGCCTCAAATTAGTTAAAAGAGAGAACTCAAATAAATTTGAAAATTACAAGAATACAAACGGTTCTCAAGTAATCGATGAAAACAAACGCATTAACAAAAGAATCGGTTTGTCTTCAAATCCTGACTCAGAGATAAAAGGATATTACCATCCAATTGATAACATAAAACCCTCCGAAGAATATAATAGTGGACCGACTTCGGGCTCCAGAGAGTATCACAAATCTCAAGAATATCATTCCTATGAACCAAACACTCAGAGCGACGAAGAAGTGCCTTCAGATGAACTCAAAAAATTTTACGATCAATGGTCTGATCAACACATCAAGTATTCAAAAGATAAGTTTAAGAAAGATGACCACCTAGTACACCCTAAAAGTATATTCAATAGAGATGATCATCAAAGAAATGAACAAAACCAAGAGGAACCAGATTCTGATCAAAGAGGGCATTCCCCAAATTCACAAGATTATGAATCTTCACGACCAAGAGATGAAGACCGACCCCATCGATTAAAGAACTCAAATTACCGAACAAATAGACCACTACCATTATCATCACCACAACATTACAACCCTCAGCGTCACCACCGCCACCATCATAATCATGAAGATGATGAGCAACCAGAACATGAGCACCAACATGAAGTTTCCGCTAATGACGAACCTGATTCACATTCTCATGATGAGCAGGATGACCATGATGAACATTCTGAACATGAAGCACAACCAGAAGAGAAGCCAATTGAGCCCCGTTATCCTAGAAATAGAACAAAGCGACCATACTCACATCCCTCACATCAAAGGTTAGTTAATGATGAAAACAATTACCCTTCACAGCTACAAAACAATAACGATGAGGAGCACAGCCAACACCAGGACCCACAGAATGAAAGATATAATCAAAATAATGAAGACTCAAATCCAAAATCTGACGACAATTTCGAGTTCGAAATGCTTGAAAAGCAAACGCCCGGAAAATTGGGTACTTTCTCTCAATTGCCATTCAATTTTGAGTCTTTAATAGCAAGTGATCCATCGTTTTTAGATGCGCTCACCCCTCAAAACATGTCGGGAATTGCTGACAATTATCAGGACTATGATAACCAAAATGGTCAGGAAATGAACGAAAACGAGAATCCGGAACACCATAGAAGTGAAGATGACTCACATCAATCATCGCCACCAGATATGGAAGACGATCAACAAGAATATGAAGCTCACACAAAGAGACTCACACAGCCTTCTCAACACTCGCAGCACTTACCACACAAACAACACTCTCATCGTTCAGATCCTTCCAAATCATATAAAAGCGATAAGAATTCTAATGAAGAATACAATAATCAAAATAACGATTACTCACAAAACGGTGATTATTACACACAAAACACTAATTCGAGACATAGACAACCAAACAGTCGTCCCTCAAACGATCAGAGATCAAATGATGACAATTATAATCATAACCACAACCAAAGAAAATCAAATCAATATTCACAAAGACATGAAGACGAGCCCATAAGACCTCATTCGGGAAGAAGACAACAGTATTATGATGAGGAAAGGGCGGCCACAGCTGACACTTCAGCACAAAAAGCTGATCCTAACTCTGGTATTCTATTGAGTGATGAGTCACAAAAAATTTTGACACAAACTAATTCATCAGTGAATCCAAACAATGATAACGAAACCCTTGTTATCAAATCAATCAATTCTTTCAGCTCATGGGCTAAACCTTTGATCTTAAAAACCAGATTATTAGGTGTTTACGACAAAAATGAGACAAAAGTCTTAGAAGAAAATTCTAAGAATGAGTCGTTGAAGAAAGAGAACCAAAGAGTTAAACAAAAAGTTGTTGAAACTCAAAGAAAACCAAATTTTGAAACATTGATAACAAAAGAGAAAAATAGCATTAATTCCGTCAATATTTCAAATAAAAACCAAACCCAAGATATAATCATAAATCCAAACAACAAATCAAAATATGAGTTGAAAGCCTTAAATCCCCAAATAATAAATCAACAATTGGTGAAAACAATAAGAACTCGTCCTCAAAGATCGATATCAGATATCATTAATTTTGAGAAGAATTCTGACCATTTAAATGATAATCAATTGTCACTGAATTCTTCAGATGTTTGGCTCAAAATTTTGCCAAATATTTGGACTAATCTAAGAAATAGGTCCTCTGAGAACTCAATAATTCAACCGAAATGCTCTCAAATGAGTTCGATAAAGAATTTTTGTGTAGAAATAGATGATGAATATCCGTTGTGAGTAAAAATAAGTGAACTAGCTCAAACAAAACATTGCTTCAAATATTCTGTTTTATTTTGTGCAGAGAATCGATTCGACGAAATCTAATCAGAAATTTAGAAAATTTACGTTCAGTTCATCGCAGACTCAATTCGAGTGTAACTAATGATCGCTATTATGAGGACTCAACCGATTCATTAGACAACTCTTGTAAGGCTCAGAAGCTAACTATACGTCCACTAAGGGCTAAGAATATTAATGGAGAGTGGAAAGTCATTGCAAATATTGGCAATCTATTGGAGCAAAAAATAACACTAACGAACTGCAGGTATATATCAAGTTATAAATTACTTAATGTTTGGATCAAAAGTTCAGTTCTTTATTCGTTTGTTTCTTACAGTGAAGGCAATAATGAGTGTGAAACTAATGGTCAAAAATATTTCACAAAATGTGTCCAAAAGTATAGAGTAAACGATTTGATTACATATAACGTTGAGAGCACTGACTTTGAAATCGATATTTTTCTCGTACCAAATGTCTGTTCCTGTTCTCCTCCAAAAACAAATATTATTTAAGACAAGTCTGTATTTATTCACTTGAAATCTCTGACAGATTTGTGGAAAAAAATATTGTATTTTATTTAACAACAAACTTATATTGAGTTTGTGTTCGGCCACACATTCCTTTCCTTCAATTACTTTTGTAAAACACTCGACTATTGAATACATGTGTCAAAAGGCAACAAACAAATTGTGTTATGCATTCAATCGATTGAGCAAGATCAATTATGATATAATTATCTAGATATAGAACATCTAAATAATTAATGAGTAGATAAATGTCTGTTATTTTTGTTGAATAAAATTGATTTCTATTTTATTATAGAAACAAAATTATCGAAATAAAAATCAAATCGATTTTATATTCTTCTCATTAATTAAGTTTAAGTAAAAAATAGTGTAGAAAATCAATTAAATACTAATTATAATGAATAAACATGGTAAAAAACTGTCTTCACTTCACTAAAGACATTAAAGATATTTAATTAAAATTCATATTCTGTGATAAAAACAGAGAAATTGAATTAAATTAGTTGTGCATGAGATGCATGAAAAGACATGGATAAGATTCGCCCATTGATTACTGCATTTGAAATGATTGATAATAAATCAAAAGATTTATAATTAAGTAGATTTTAAAACAATTCAAATATACCTTAAATTTATCCGGTTTTGACACATAATTAATATTATATAAGATTTTTTTGTGAAGATTTGTGAAAACACTTTATTTATTACCCAATATTTGCTTCGATTAAATAAATGAAGATTTCCTTTGAAATGCAAGACTGAATTCCTATGAATTATCATTTGAATAGACTTTTTGAAAAATGAAACACATTTTAGGTTAAAACCCCATTTTTTTTTATAACAAAAAGAGTTTATTTTGATATCGATTCGCTTCAGTTATTTGATTGAACACAAAGTTTGATAATTTGAAATTGAAATTAATGTCAAATTATTTATTCACTTTTTCTATGGATTTTGATGCCAACAAACAAACAAATCTTTATATTCAGAGCTTTACTTCAGAATATCGCATAAGAAATGCAATAAAATTATAGTTTAATTGAAAAAATGACGAATAAAAGTTATACTGGAATCAAAATAGGTTAGAGCTGTCCGTCTGTCTGACAACATCTCAATTCCCTAACCATTCAACTCTCGTTCGACATATAAATACATATAACTCTTCTTCGCATAAAACTTATTATTTTGAGTCTCAAATATTTGTGTAGTTTTTCAAAAACTCATTGAACTTTTGTTTTAAGCTCTTTCTTGAATTCAAGAATATAATAGTCTTAAAACACTTTTCCAATGTTCTTCAGTTTTAATGAAAATTTTGATGGCTTTGTAGAGACTGAGCGATACATTAACTTTAAGAATGATTATCGTAAGTATTGCTCCAAAAAAGCTTTTTTGTTAAAACATTTGCTTCATTTCATATAATATTTTAAATAAAAATTTTAAAACATTTTTATTAGTTATTGGGTTTACAAATATTCAAAGTCGCAAATCAATTGATTAACAGCTCAAATGGTGCAGATCTGGGCTTTCATTCAATCTCTATTCCACTGTTTGATAGCCTTGTGTTAAACTACGACACTTTGAATTCGATCGATAGCCTAAATCGGGACTCGAGAGGTAATAACTCAAATCAAACTTATTTTGCCGACAAATTTGACTCAAATAACACTTCCAATGAGTTTTCCAAAAGAAGTGGATTTCTTGAGAATATAAGCAATCAATCGATTCCTTTCGAAAGTGATGTAAGAAAGTATTCTAAACATAAAGTAATACCCAAACCATATCCCTATTCAAGGGGTTTGACAAATAGTGACCAAATACCTTATTCGTACCCAAACTCGAGTCCAAATCCGAGCTCTGTGTCAAAGGGGGAGGAAAAGAAATTTTATGACATAAAACCCGATTGGAATGAATTCGAAGATTCAATCGATCACTCTTTGAATGAACCGAAGAGTTATTATCCAAATGAACTTAAAAGCAAAGAGAAGAGGGATTACGACTCCCTCGAAGAGAACAATTCTCAAAATAGTGACAGATTTGACACCGATTATACTGAACAAGAAGATCCTACCGATTTAGATCAGCCCGAGATTAATGATGGATATGATATCGATGAAGATGACAGAGAAGAAGAAAATCCGGACGATTCAAAGTAAATCTTTTATATATTGTCTGTTGATTTTGAATGAATTCCTTTCAAATTGTTTGCCATAGAATTGAAAGTCTTTACCTTCTCTTCAAAAGAGAATTACAATTTTGAGCTCTTCTTCAACTCATAAATCTCTTCAAACTTTAGGGCTTTTAATTCTGTTTACTATATTTATTTGGACAGATATCAAGAAGAGGAGACACCGGAATGTGCTTTTGGTCATTCTTATTGTTATTTTGACGAAGAATATCCCGAGTATTTTTCGATAATCAATGTCTTATATTATACTAAATTTCAATATCTGTTTCGATGTAGAGCTTCAATGAGAAAAGCTGTGGACAAACAGATGGATATTTTGACTCAAATATTGCCGGAATCGACTGAAACACTTGATTTAGTGGAAGGAATACCCAAAGAAATAGATGAGAACTACACATATATCGATAGTTCACACGATTTATATAACAGCGAAAGTTCTGAACAAATGTCTTATGAAAACGAAAATGCGCTCAATTATAGAGACGGCGGTTATATCTGTCCCTCTTATGTGAATTACATAAAACCAAAACGAGCCCAAAATAATGACGGCCTCTGGAAAGTGATACTTAATCTGAATGAATCGTACAGAGGAGTCGATTACAACCAACACATTAGGATTGAAGAATGCGTGTGAGAGACACATATAAGACACACATAAGACATACCATAAATATTCATTCGTTCTTTTTTCACATTTTTATTCTTTTGCTTTAGATATGAGAAAATCAAATGCAGTTTTGCGCCCAACTATTATAAGTCTGAATGCATTCAAAAGTATAGCAATGAACGGCTGTTGGCCTGGACTCCGGACAAAGGCATTCATTTGGATGTGTTTCGACTACCGATTGCCTGTTCCTGTCATTTGATGCCACAAAAGTGACAAAATATTTCTTTTCAAAACACAATTCATTCAAATTTTATTCAATAAATTCTATATTTTAGTGAAACGAAGCGAACTCTAGTTTTCAATTTATAAGATATAAAATACTGTTAAACAGAATATTCTTGTATTAAATGTCTGTTTTAAGTCTATTTTCAGTAGAATTATATCAAATTATATAAAATAAATATTAGATTTTGTGTTTTTATTGTTTTTCTTCAAAATACAATAAAAGTCTTTACAAACAAATATTTACTTAAATGCTGTTTGCTTTGAGACGAAGACAAAGGATAATATTTGTCTATTAATTTGCAGACAATATTATGAGACAAAGTCTAATACCTAATGGAATCGTTAATAAAGACTGGGATCCAATCGCTTCAATGATCACAAACATTGTCCACAAATTATTTTTATATCAATTAATTATTTC
>JAQGCE010000308.1:0-13628 GCA_034699185.1 Eupelops torulosus
TCCAAAATTTTCGAAGACAGGGGGGGTTTTGGGCTGACCCCCCCCCCTTGCCGATCTCTGGAATAGATGGACAGTATTTGATACATTCACTGAAAAACTTATGACTTCTGTCGTCGAATTTGATTTTCAATTATTTGAAACATTTATTTCAAAATTAAGACAAAATGATTGATATCTAAAAGAAAGAAAATCCAAATATTAATAGAAGTTATAAAACAATAAAATGTTTATAAAAGTATACCAAAAGTAAAGTTGAGACCTCCAAAGTGTGGATTTCTCTTTCCGGTCAACTAAAAGTCATTGCAATGAAAGGCAACCCCTTTGATAGAGTTGTGGGCATTGGACTTATTGCCATTTCGAGGCTTTTAACTTCATTAACTCCTAATGAATGATGTCTGGCCAGAAGTGTGCGGATAGTTAACTGCTAAATCCCGTTCACATCCAGAGCCACTTATATAGCTTTAGATTGTGTTTTGAGACAATAAACATTTTCATTCATTGGTATTGATATACATATGGACAGCTATTTTGTATTTTTAACCTAAATTTGAGGCAAATATCTTTTCATATCCATTTCACTCACACTTTATGACTAATGAAGAGTTTGATTACTTTACTTGACCTTAAAATCCGCTTATATAGTCAGACATTGCTTGCCGTTAATTATCCTGAAGGCCCACTCATGGAAAGGTAGCTTTTTAAATGGCTTTAATTCCAACAGAATTGTTATAAATTTTGGAATTTTTCAACAAATTTGATGAACATTTTAATCAAAAGACAGAAAAGATTTCAATTTAAATGAAAAATAGTCTAAAATATAATTAAAATCCCATTTTTTGCTAAAATTTTACTTAAGTTTACAATTTTTGAATTGAATTTAAATTTGTAAATACTCTTCTAATAATCATAAATATTTTTAGAACATCATGTTCAAATGATTTCAATTAATGATTGTATAAAATGATCATGTCACAATTATTTATGCATTGATTAATTGTCAAAAATAAATAAATATTTATTATAATATTGTATTCATAAATAAACTCAAGGTTAGAGTTAATGTTCAAAAGGGTTTATTTTAAATAATTATTAATCTTGCACAATGTCAATTTAGACACGATCTTTGAGGAATTCCCCGCCCAATAGCTTTTTGATTATTCTGTGCTATTCATCAGATGATTGATTATTATTTTATTAAACCATAAATTGAATGAAACCAGTGTTTGATTTTGTGTTCAAATTCTTATAAAACACAAAAACATGAGATTTATTAGAAATCCGTCAGAAAATTAGTTCATTCAAAGAGATGATTGACTTTAAATCTGATAACAAAAACATTTTATTCAATTAAAATGATTTAATCAATTAATGAGTTCTTTTCCAATGAGTTCTTATCAAATATTTGACTTCAAGTGTTTTGAAGACTTATCGACAGTATTTTGATTGAAAGCAAAAAATATTCATCGATTAGTGTTTAAAATAAAATTCAAAACTTAATAAATATCTTCATTTGGTTTGACATCAATTGGTTTGAAGAATTGATACGTAATTTAAAGCTTTTGCGTGGATTCACTTCAATTTATCAATCGATTACTCAATTAAGAGTGTGATTAGATTGTCTAATATCAAGATCATTCAATAATGTTGGGTCGGGTGCAGCGAGAGTTAGCAACTGTCCATCCATTGTCCTTATATCGCAAACAGAACATTGGAGGTCAACCTCCAAGAAATCCTAATCGTTTGTCACAAACTTTTGGATTCTTGAACGGAAACGTTGTCTCTACTTCTATGCCTGAAAGCGGAGAAACCAGTAACACTGGCGCCAAAAGACGCTTCCAGAAGATTATCAATGAAGTTAAGGAGCGCCGGGAAATGAGAGATAGAAAAAAGTCTGAACTCGAGGGAATGGAAGGCAGTGATATTGATCTGGACCAATTTTATGACCCCGAGTACACTAAAACCATTTATTATAAAGAAAAATTGAATGTTTATAACTTTCTCAATAGTCCCCAGGTAAGATTAAAGTTAACTTATTCTACTTACTCAAAATATAACATTTATTAAAAAATTCTTTCATTATTTTCATGGTATGAATGAAAAATAAGCTAGTTTCAAATTAAAATATTCTTCTAATTTTCTACAATTCTTATAGTTTTATCTAAAATGATCTTGATCAATTCTTCTATTATGATTCATAATTTATGAATCAAATTGCAGGGCTTTTGGGCTCGTAGTTATCACATCTTGGTGTTTATTGTGGTGTTTGCCTGTCTAATAGTAACTGTATTTTCAAACATTGATAAGTTCAAGTCGGGTGCTTCGAAATTCATATACCTGTTTGAAAAGGTTATAATCATTTGGTTTAGTTTTGAGTTTTTGCTCCGTTGTTGGTCTTCCAGTTGTAAACGTAAATATGAGGGATGGAAGGGAAAGATCAGTTATATAACAGTGCCGGCACATGTTCTGGACGTCATAATAATATTAGCCTCGATTATGATTGTGTTACCCATAATGGATACCAGGAATGGCAGCGAAGTTTTCGCTGTCTCCGCCGTTCGAGGGTTTCATAGATTCTTCTCAGTTCTACAGATAATTACTCTCAACCGACAGCTCCAGCCCTGGAAAGTGCTCTCTTCTGTTATTTACGACCAAAGGGAACAGTTATTTATCATATTTTATATCGAGTTCATTGTTTTGTGTATTTTGGCCTATATTTCATATATTGTGGAAAAGGATGACAACCCCCAATTCAATAGTATTGCAGAAGCCATGTGGTGGGCGGTATGTCATAAAACTTAATTCTTGTTTAAATTTAAATGAGACATTTCATTTTTAAGGTGGTCACATTGGCCACTGTTGGATATGGAGATAGGGTTCCGGTTAGTAACATTAAAATAGTGGTGGCCAAAGGGGGTATTTTAAAAATATCCCCTCCTCAGAATTGTCTCGGAGAGGAGTGCCTCACGGCCATGCAATTTACACTCTAAAACATACCCCCTAGGATTTTTAGGGGAAATCCGCCAATTTACCGCTAGTACCCCCTAAGGTCGAAAGGTTTGGCCACCATTGCATTAAATATATGACAAAGGTGTTTTTAAATGTTATTTTATTTCAGGTTACCTGGCTTGGAAAGTTAATATCTAGTATATTCACAATATTAGGAGTGGCCATATTCGCACTTCCGGCCGGCATTATTGGGGCCGGACTAGCGCTCAAAGTAGAAGAAGAAGAGCGAAATAGACAGCGCAAGAAGAAGAAGGCAGCGGCGGCCACACTCATTCAGTGCACGTGGAGGTGCTATAAGGCAAACATCAAATATGATCAGACATCGAAATTTTTTTCGCACAAACCGTCGGATATGTTTAAATTTCATGTGTTTGAGACCATTGAGAATAAGTTCATTTGTTTGACTAAATTTTTTATCGCAAAACAAAAATTTATTGAACTCTTGAAACCGGTTGACATCAAAGGTATAATCGAAAGCTATAAATACGGACAAATGGATGTCATGTCTCGGGTCAGTCATATGCAGAACACTATAGACACGATCGGCACTCGGGTTGGACTCAATGACAACTATATCCAGAGCTCGCAATCGGGTCTCAATTCAAAGATAGAAAATATTCAGAGTTTAGTCGAAGAGATTGAAAACAAAATTGAAAAACAAAACAAAGTTATTGAAGAACTGTGCGCTCATCCTATTTTTGATCAGCAATTTAAAAATTTCATTGAAAATTTTCCCAGGAATGGTATTAATAGAGCATGGTCAGATTGTAAAAGAATTTCATTTTGAACTATTATAAAAATAAAATATTCTATCAAAACACTCTTTGAACTAAATTGAATTAAGCAAGTTCATTAACGCGATAGTCAACTTTTAGACAAGTTGCTGGACAATCCCAATAGACCTTATACTAGCGTTTCCCCAGATGATCAAGGGAAGTTTTTTGTGAGATGTCGCTGCTTGCCTAATGCAATTTCAATATAAAATTGTAGATGTAATCATGCAGGCCTGAAATTTTATGAACTACCACCGCGAGCGTAAGGTCTATTGATAAATATTGCTAGTTTATAAGAAATCTATGAAAGTTCAGTTTTGTAACAAAACTTTTGTTACTCAAATGTTAACATTTTTTTTAATATACATTAAATTTATTTTCAAAAACAGTTAAAAAATATTATGAATTCAATTAATTTTAATTATATTTTAAATTTTGTTTCTGATATTAAATAATGAGTGAATGAGTTATTAATGTTATTAATCAGTAATTATGTGTCTTTCAAATCGGAAGGGTTTCCTTGGAGTGCAGATACTCTTCATTGTTCTATTCGTATGGAGCGAACTGTTCCCAAATTCAGTGATTACAGCGTCGATCCAATCGATATAAGAGGAGACCTTTGTGTAGACGACGGCTTCATATTTACTACAATGTTTTTTAAGCATTGTCAACACATCGGATCCGGTTCCATAAGAAGTAAGTCCAACTTGAAATGAAATTTTATTGACAACTTCTATTAGAGGACCTCCAGAATCCCCCTTTAATTTTTGAATAATTTTAATATTAAATTTAAAAAATTATAATTTAGTGATGTATATACATAACAAGCCTGATTATCAATTGCTTGGACACATAACTTGTCTTCTGGTAATGATGGTAGTCCTAGTCCAAAGTTTGCGAAAATATTGGAATAAATGCAGTACTTCATCGAAAATAACTCAGTTTTTGCCATTTGAAGAAAATCTGCACCTTCTTTTCCTCCCTTCTCATTTATACCCCAACCGAGATGAATTAGAGTTTTATTTGAGGGTTCGTTAAACGGTTCGGGCAAACAGACTGCTCTGACAGCATATTCATCACTATCTATCTCTATTATCTCGGTTTTAGTCTTAATTAATGCGATGTCATTAATGTTGGTCAACCAATTGAAACAGCCGTCGAATACAATCATTTCGACGTAATGTCTCTCTCCATCTGACGATTTCTTGGAATTGATAGAAGAGCCAACCAATACATAGAAGCCATTGGGATCTCTAAATCAAAAATTGGGTTTTAATTCATTTAAAACCATTTTTTATTCCTTACTTATTGATTACACAATGGGCTGCCGTTAGAACCCATCTCTTGTTGAGAATACTGGCCCCGCAATTGCCAATGTGTGCCATAAATGGGAAGTCGGTTATATTAGCATCTTTTCCACCGACAATGAAAGGACTGGCCTTTTTATCAGAACTCGATCTAACTCTTCCACAGTTTGGATAATTTTCAAACATTTCAATTTCAGTGACGACTTTGTTTTAATTCAAATATTAATTAATTTTAACAAAAAACTCCAAATTCATTGAACATAACTTACAAAATATTAGCCATATATTAATCAAAAGTATTTTAGTGATAATCATATTTTTAAAATCAATATTAAACTGTCTTTCATTCGACAGAATTAATGTCTTAAGTATTACTTATAATTAGTTTCGAATAAATTTTTAAAAAATTTAATAAATTAGTCATAAATTTTAAATTTAAATGAAAGAGCGTTCAATCAGTGATTGTTAATTAATTTCATTATATTGAGCAATAAGTTATTGGCAATAACCTTGCTACTTTATTGGAAATTGAATTGTTAATTATAACAACTATAATATAATTTCACATAAATACATTAATCATATAAATGGCTTTTAAAATAAATTTAGCATGGCTAATTAATTAATTAATGCATAATTGAGAATAATATCATCAAAAAAATAATTACTTTTTTATTAGAAATTGAATTTAAAGCCAAAAATAACATTTATCGACATTAATAACAAATTTGATTTATTAGAAAATTGATTACAACTTATGATTAAACGTCCTTAAACCTGAACTGCCTCTGTTTTAACTGCATACTCGTCACAACCGAAGATAATCAATTGGTTAACACAATTGTCAAAATTAATTTTCTTTTACTCAATGATTGGCAAACACATTCTTCAGGATAATTGCCAGGAGGGATTATATCACTTTTAAATCATGTTTAAAAATTCCTTTACTTATCTAATATTAAATAACCCATCACTCTTAATTTAGAAAAAAGTTTGTTTTATTTGGCTATTATCAGGGTAAAAATAGTAAGCTAGATAATAAATAATAGAAGAACCTGGTTATTATAAAATTGCTGCATCAGAAAATGATTTGCTAGTCTACCAGAAAATACTCGGTTTTTAGCAAATAATTCTCAATTACAAAGAAATATTGCAATGAATCCAATTGAATGTCAGACCAATAAAATAGTTTAATTGCTTTTAATAATTATTATTTGGAAAATCATTTATTGGTCACGAGTTCTGAAACCTTTAAAAGGCTATAAATTCAATTTCTTTCCACATTTTTAGACTAAAGAATCGCAAACTTTGTTATTAATTATGTTATGACTCTTTCATAAGTTTATTATTAAGTCTTAATAATAAGTCTTTAAGTAATTCACTTCAAAAATAGTATTTTAATTATTATTTTATAAATAATTAACTCAAATACGAATGACTGTGAAGGGTAATTATAAATTGAATAGTCCTCCTAGTTATCCGCAAGAACTTGATCCAAAAGCTCTGAACATTGACATTGAGTCTGGTAATAAAGATAATATTAAGTCAAACGTAAAATCAAATGGATTCAGATTAAAATTCTGGAAAAAGAAAAAAGTAATTCTATTGAAAACTAATGTGAAATGAATTTATTTTTATTGAATTTTATTTGATATTTGTTTCACAGAATCAAAGCAATGAAAGCGCAGACATAGATTTGGGGAAAGACTGTAAGATCACTGAACATATCAAAGAATTGTCTGACGTGTGCTCTTCATTGGACACTAATATTAATAATGGATTGGCTGAATCAGAGGCTGCATCAAGATTGGCGAGGGATGGACCCAATGCATTCACCCCTCCTAAACATGTGCCTTGGTATGTTCATTATATAAAAGAGCTGACGGGTGGCTTTGCAATGCTTTTGTGGGTGTCAGCCATCGCCAGTTTTGTGGCCTATGCCATTCAAAGGGATATTACAAATGTAAGCTAGCAAAATTGATCTCTTAGGGAATTATGTTTGAAAACATTCAAAATTTAATTAGACTTGATCAATTCGTGTAATATTTTAATTTGACAGGTATATTTGGGAGCCATACTGTGCCTAACAGTAATATTAACTGGCACCTTCTCCTACTACCAACAGGCCAGCAGTGATTCTGTTTTCAAATCTTTCAAAAATATGGCGCCTCCGGTTAGTTATTAGATTATTCTTGTTGACAATCACTATTTTGATGAGTAATGTTAATTGTGAATGAATTGAAATATGAAAGTTCAGTCCAATTGCTTTATTCATCGGTTAAGTAATCATCAAATTGTCGACAAATTAATTAAAGCAATAAATTGTATTTTAGTAACAATTTGTTTGAAATGATAGCAAACGACAGTTATTAGGGATGGAAAACGACTTCAAATACCCGCTGACCAGTTAGTGGTCGGAGATTTAGTTTACTGTAGTAGTGGTGATAGAGTTCCCGCAGATATAAGAATTGTCAGATGCGATGGTATGAAAGTCGACAACTCGTCTCTTACCGGTGAAACAGATCCACTCCTTCGCTCACCAGACGTTGGACACGAGAATCCTTTAGAGGCCAAAAATCTGGCCTTTTTCTCGACTAATTGTGTCGATGGAAGTGGTTTTGGTATAGTTGTGGCCACTGGAGATCGCACTGTAATGGGAGATATCGCACGACTGGTCACTAATATTAAGGCTGAAAAGACTCCAATCGCCAAAGAAATCGATAGATTTATAAAAATAATTACAGCCATAGCTTTAGGGACAGGAATTGTATTCTTTGCGATTGCAATGGGTTTCGGTTCAAACTTTTTTGATGCTTTCATTTTCATGATTGGAATTACAGTCGGAAATGTTCCCGAAGGTAACCATTCTTAAAAATATAAATTAATATCTAAAAGAATGCCATGTATTCAGGTCTATTGCCGGCCCTAACGGTATCCCTAACACTTTCAGCTAAAAGAATGGCTTCAAAGAACTGTTTGGTCAAACATTTGGAAGCCGTTGAAACTCTTGGCTCGACTTCCACCATATGCACCGATAAAACGGGAACATTGACTCAGAATAGGATGACTGTCGAGCACTGTTGGTTAGGCACTGATATATTTAGAGTCACTCATAATCGCGAAGAAGTAATGGAAATGATGGAAGAAATAAATACACGATGGGATGCATATAAGAGATGTGCAATGCTTTGCTCACGTTCTGAGTTTAATGACGACAATCCCGATATAATGAAGAGGAGCTGTTCGGGTGATGCCTCCGAAACAGCTATTCTCAGATTTATGGAGTCAGTGGAAGGACCTGTTATTCAATACAGAGCTAAGTATCCAAAAGTAGCAGAAAAACCATTCAGCTCTACCTATAAATACCAGTTCTCAATACATCACAACACAGACGATAACTTGAAATCGGAGGATGGATCCATGTCCAATTTCTTCCTCGTGATGAAGGGCGCACCCGAAAGGATCATTAAATTATGTTCATTTGTAATGAATGGAGAGGGAGAGACCATTGAATTGGATAATAAATTTATGGCATCTTTTGAAGAGACGTACCGTAATTTAGGTTCAATGGGTGAACGGGTTCTGGCGCTCTGTGACCACAATTTCACTCAATTTCCCAAAAATTATAAATTTAATTTAGATGAAGGAAATGATTTTGAACTAGCTAACTTTAGATTTCTTGGATTGGTAGCTATGATTGACCCACCTAGGTATTTAATAGAAAAATTAAAATTTCAACAAAAAATAATAATAAACTTTAATGTCAGAGTGACTGTCCCTGATGCTGTTCGCAAATGTAGGAAGGCTGGAATTAAAGTAATCATGGTAACCGGTGACCATCCCATTACAGCACAGGCTATTGCAAAACAAGTGGGAATATTCACTCAGTCTCATCGGAGATCAACCCGTATTAGCTTGCCTAGAATAGATAGTAGGAAAGGCCCTAGCAAGAATTCCAGTTCTATAGTAGTCCCCGGCGATGAATTGTCGGCAATAACTAATCAGGAACTTCGAGATATTTTGGGCGGTTTCGGTGAAATAGTATTCGCCCGAACGTCACCCCAACAGAAACTCAGAATTGTAGAGAACTGTCAGGCATTGGAACAGATTGTGGCCGTCACTGGCGATGGTGTCAATGATTCACCCGCTCTTAAAAAAGCAGATATCGGTATTGCAATGGGAATAACCGGTAATTCATTTTTGATTCTCTAATAAATTAAATTATTGTTAATCTTTTTTAAAACATTTTTGTTTAAAAGGATCTGAAGTATCAAAACAAGCGGCGGATATGATTCTATTGGACGACAATTTCGCTTCAATAGTTGTCGGAGTGGAAGAGGGACGCCGTATATTCGATAATCTGAAGAAAATTATTTATTACATCTTAACAGTCAATGTGACGACTCTTTACCCGTTTATTGCTTACGTCATATTTGGGTTTCCATTAGCCATCGGTACAATCACTGTTCTGCTCATCTGTTTGGGCATAGATATGGTTCCCGCCATTTCATTGGTATTAATTGACCCCTTTCTTAAATACCTAGTTACTTTGCTAGTACATCTTTTATTCTGAGCGATTTAATTTTTTGTTTAGGCGTATGAAAAGGCAGAATCAGATATAATGGTATTACCCCCGCGAAACCCCAGGAGGGATAGACTGGTTACCAGCAGACTTTTAACACAAGCCTACTTTTTAATAGGCGCCATCAATACTTGTGCCGGATTTAATGGTGTGTTTGATCGAAAATTAAAAACTCATTTAACTGTTTATTAGTCTCTATTTGCAGGTTATTTCCTTTACTTTTTCTTTGAGGGCTTTAAACCTCATATGTTGTGGCAATTGAGACCACAGTGGGACAGCACCACCGATATTGTCTACAGATATGGCTATAATGATAGTTGGAGTGGTGAACCCACCCGACCAACAGTTCAGTGAAATTATAAAATTTTTATTGAATTGTTTTTAATTATTATTTGAATCCAGACTTTCGCGGAAAGGAAGGAACTCCTCATATCAGCCCAAAGTGCTTACTTTATCGGTATAGTAGTGGTTCAATGGATGGATGTAATCGTTAGTAAGACTAGAAGAGTGTCTATAATAACACAGGGAATGAGGTATGATCAAGGTATTTTTAAAATATATTTATTTAATATTTTTTAATTGATTCTAGCAATTGGGTACTCAATATGAGCTTGGTTTTTGCAACCGCTCTGGCAGTTTTCTTCTGCTATACACCTGGAGTGACCACTGCATTAAGCACAGCACCAGTTATGGGCCAGGTATGGGTCAGTTCTCTTTGGTTCTTCTTTTATATATTGGTAATCGAAGAGCTCAGAAAAGTAATGATAAGACGGTATCCGAAATCATTTTTCGGGAAAGAGCTGTTAGTCTGACCATAAAATGATCTCTAAGTTTAAACAATAATTCACTGAAACTTTTGATTTTTGTTTGAATTCTTTTAATTATTATCACAATTATTATTAATTATTTTATTTATCACATGTATATTATATTTTTGTCCTTGATAAGTTTTCATCTACCGGTTTCCTCCATACAGTGTTAGTCTTCTATTAAGTGGAGAAATGGATTTTTGGGTCTTCTATTAAGTCGAGTTAATAGAAGATAGCAACTGGGTTGTTTTCGGAAAAATGGCCAAAATCCCACTTAATAGAAGACTAACACTATATGGAGGAAACCGGTATGCATGTTTTAATAAATTTTATTTTTTCATCTAATTTTATGTTTGAATTAACACTTTTGATTCTAAAATGAATAAGATCAACCAGGGTTAAATTATTTCGGTCATAAATGTTGGGTTTCATTCATTTGTATCAATTGTTTCTATAATTTATCGTCAAATCAATACCTTTGGAATTTTGAATCAAAATATAATATATTAACAAGATTCTAATCACAAAATTATTGTGTTGAGATTAATTGGCATTTAATTTCAAAGTTGTAACAAATCCTCACTTAATTGGAATTACAAAGTAATTACTAATTGAATCATTTGACTTAAGCCTCAGTTAAATGTTAACTCATTTCGAGTGCTTTCTTTTGAGAATCAAATCACCGATAATTATCTGTTTGTGATTATCATTAAATTACTTTATTTGTCAACAATAATGGGCTCAAATGGTTCTCCACATACCTTCGTAAACAATTGAATGATTAAAGTCAGTACACACACACACACACACTCTCTCCCCCTCCCCTCTTTCTCCCTCCCCCTCTCCCCCTCTTTCTCCCTCCCCCTCTCCCCCTCTCCCCCTCTTTCTCCCTCCCCCTCTCCCTCTCCCCCGCCAATAAATCTTTATTTTATCTGAAGTACTGAATTTCTCCTTTTAATCGAATAATGTGATCATGGTCGTTTTTTTCTTTGAAGGTTATTAAATAAACATATTTTTAGATAATATTGGATTTCATTTAAAAATTTGTTAACTTTTATGTTTAAGATCTGAAAATGGGTGGCAAATAAAATGGGTGACAGGTATTGTCAACAAAGAATAATTGTGAAACTATCAAAATATTCCACTGGAATTTAAATTATCATAAATATTACCATGTGTGAATTTTCTTGTTATTTTAATCCAGAAGATTAATTAACCTAATTAATGAAAGGTTCATTAAAATTTAATATTTGGCTAATCTTATCGTTAAAATACTCTTAAACATAATATTTGGCTAAAAGTTATTGTTAGCGAAACTTCACTTCTGTCACTGTAAAGGATTAGATAACTCCCGGATTCACTTTATTTTTGTTGTCAATTTAGCATTTCATTTATATCTAACTTATCAAGCCAGTATCCCGTTGTCGGGTTAGTTAAGGCTCTAGTCGTCGTGGCGCTATTCAGGGTTTTTATTAAAGTCACTATATTTGTTAATTAGAGTTTTGCTAGCTGACGTCAAAATAAGCGTCTACAATAAAAGAGTTACATCAGAATGAAATAAAACTTTAAAATAAATATAATAATTGCCTACAGATGACAACCCCAGTTCCATAAAGTAAATAAATTAAAAATATACTAGAACCTCCAAATGAATTGTATTTGTATAAATTTTTATAAATAAAAGTGTCCAAACTGGGACTCGAACCCACAACCAATACATATACAGGTAAGCGCTCTAACCACTGAGCTATAGTCGTAACTATAATACAATGCATCTTAACTTAAAATTTAAAGATTAATAGAATTAAAACTCTTAGCAATTTTACTAATGATCAAAGGGTATTAATGATTGGATTAGTAGTTGAACCTGTACATTAACCTTTAACTCTTTATACCAGTTATTTAATGTGTTTGTTGTCTGAGAAAAAATGTCTAATAATTGTAATTACAATTTAAGGCCTAATACTTATGAAAGAGTTTTTAAAAAATGTATTTATCCTTTAATTATAAAAAACTCTTATTTTCATCAAAATTGTTGTTTAAATGAAAATAAAAGTAATCGACGAACCCAATCAACAAATGATTTAAATAATAATAAAGTGTTTATAAATAGAATTATCCGAAAGAAAGGGTTAAAATATTTTTGTGAATTGAAGAAAAATGGTGTTATTTATTATCAATGGATTAACTGTTTTGATATAAAACCTCAAAAATTAAGATTATTTTTGAGACCGAAAGACTTAAACTCAAAAATTAAAGTGTTTTGTGAAGAGTTTAAAACAAATTATATAAAAGGATTAATGAATGCAAAAACAAATGCTATTTGTTTTAAAGTGAATATTAATGAAGACATCTACAAAAATTCAAAGTTTTTTCGATTAAATCAACATTTTATAAATAAACAGAACTCAATTGAATTAAATAATGAAGATTTTGAGACGATATTTGGCATTAATATCAATAATATAAGGGTTGAGTCTATCGTCGGAATGAAAACCTTATATTACATTAAGTTTCCGATAATTGTATTTAAACCGATTTTTCGAATTAACGAACATAAAAAGAACACCCTGATCATCGATGGACAGCAAATAATTCATTATAATATTATAAATTATTTAAAATTTAAATTACCGATTGAATTGTTAAATCAATAAATCTAAATATATCAATAAATTAGAAGCTTTTCTAATTGAAAGTAATATTTTAATAATAAAATGTAAAATAAAAATAACTTCAAAAAACTAGTTTATAAATTATTTTCATCGATTAAAGATTTTAAAAATTGTTTTATTTCAAGAGGTCTTCTTTCAAAAGCTTCAATTGTTTCTTTGGATGTCTTTAACATTGTTTTCGTAAACATTAACTCCAATTGTAAAGCTTGCATTTCTTCAATTAATTGATCGGAAAGTTTGGCCAAAGCTTGAAATGTTTCGATTTGAGGAGCTTTAAAAGAGTTTTCGAGAATCGTTTTGTACATTTCTCTATAGTTATTTGAGTCCATTCCTAAAGAAAAAAAATATTAGTAGTTTGTAGTCATTTTTTTAATCAGAGATTTAAGAGTTTTAAGAGAATTTAAAGGCTTTTAAATATTATTTAAAAATATGATTCAAAAAACAAAATACTATACAATATTAAATATAGCTTTTAG
>JAQGCE010000309.1:0-13623 GCA_034699185.1 Eupelops torulosus
TTTAAAG
This sequence comes from Eupelops torulosus, assembly GCA_034699185.1. NCBI lineage: Eukaryota > Metazoa > Arthropoda > Arachnida > Sarcoptiformes > Phenopelopidae > Eupelops > Eupelops torulosus. The sequence continues at coordinate 8 of JAQGCE010000309.1, forward strand.
CAATCGATGGGTAATAATAAATATTGAAGAATATCACTGATTTGAGACAAATATTCAGAACAGCTTTCATTGTCTTCGCTGACCAGATCTCGACAGATATTTCGCTCCATTTGTACCTCGAAATCGAAAAATATGGACAAAAGATTTGCGTTCGGGTCTGAGATATATGTAATGGAAAAAGAATTTGAGGAAACGATGGCTACGAATCAGTTTAAATACCGGTTTTTTTCAGTTCTTTTAATTTTGTTTGAGCCAATCGGTAGAGTCTCAGATGAGAAGCGAAGTCATCCACTAATTTGGTTGTCATATATGAGACCACATCCATCGAACGAAACCTTTGTGTAACTGATCTAATGGCCAACTGAGCGATGCTATACAGATGTCGAGTGAACTCTTGATTTGGAGATATATACGCAAACCATGAGTTGATATAATCGCGAAATGCTAATCGCAAGACATCATTTATTTGGTCATCAATCAGAGGATCAGCAGTAAAAATGTCGGCCTTCGGCAAAGTCTCAATTATTGGATTTTCGTTAAGATTTTCTAAGAATTGTTTCCATTCTTTATTTGATTCAATCAATTGAAGTGAATGCGAACTTTTGAATATATCGTAATCTTTTTCAACAATTGGTCCGTAAAGATAAAGACCTGTCAGACAACTGAAGGACATAACGGAAGGAATAATTATCTGAATTTCAAATGAATTAATAAAATTCTTACCCAATAATTGTGAAGAAAAATGAGCTCAAAATCAGTACAAATATTTGGAAAGAAAAAGTGGAAATAAATAGTGTGACGGCCAGAAGTAGCCAGATACAATCAGACACTTTCATTATTTAAAAACAATTTGATCGATCAATTGTTTTCCAATTAAATTAAATATTTTATTTATTCTTAAGTTTATTCATAATTTAATTTTAAATTTCATTTAAAACCAAATTAATCCAAATATTTGGCACAAATATTATGTGAAATATGAGTGCAATTAAGGGTTCGGTCCCTCTATAGAGTCAGGTGTTTATCGGATCACATAATAGCTTTGATTAATTAATTGAAATACAATCCTATCGTTTAGATCTCAATTTGAGGTTTGATTTGTTTTTGTATTTCACTAGACTTTACTCTACGACAGACTACGAGTTGGGCCGGACTTGCATTGAATGACGCATTCATTCATTAGTTGACTCCACTCTACTCTACTCTAATACAAATCAATCCACTTATGAAACATTAAAATCATTTTTCATTCAAATCTATATTAGAATTAAACAATAATTTTATTAATTGTTTATATTTTGAGCTCAAATAAGCTTTTAATTGAAATAAATTTTTGATAAAATTATGTTTATTTACAACAAATGTATTATTTTTAGATTAGTTTCTCTTTATTTTAGGATTTGTAGGCCTTTCGTTTAAAATTATTTTTGAGAGCCTTTCCTCTTTTCATATTTTCTATGTGTTTAGATTCTTGTTCTTCGTGTTCGAGTCTAATCTCAGCGTCTTTTATGGCAACCGATACCTGTTTCATAATTGAGAGGACACTCTTCTCATCGATATTCTGTTTATCCATTTTAATACCAATGAAATTCTCGATACTTTTGAATAATTGGATGTCGTATTGAGTGACAAATGTAACCGATTTTCCCAAATATTTTGACGACAAAAAGGTTTGAGATTTTTTCGGTTTTAAGAGATTTTTTGAATTCGAGTCTGTTTTCAATTTTTTCACTTTTCTCTCTTCATTATCATCGATGTCTTCATTTTCTGAGGACGAGTTGTTTTTCATGATTTGACTATCGCTTGGATCTGATTTAAAATCGGGTTTACGACAAGTTCTGCCGACGCGATGGACATAAACAGTGGCTGATTTGGGACAGTTGTAATTAATTATAAGATCAACTTGTGGTAAATCGAGCCCTCGATTGGCCAAATCGGTAGTCACTAATATTTTAGACTTAAGGGAACGGAATTTTTCGAGGGCTGCAAACCTCAAGTTTTGCTTCATATCTGCGTTAAGTATTACCGGATTTAAATCAAAGTCGGGTCCGTCCAAACCCAATGATATCAACACTTTATGAATGAGTTTCGCCTCTTTTTTGGTCGCACAGAATACTATTAACTGACGGAATGAGAGGTCGAGAATGCATTCAATCAAATAAACAAATTTTACGGATTCTGGACATAAAATATATCTCTGGTCGAGATCAGGGTTCGTCGATAACTCTCTTTTTACTTCATCGATGGTCGGCAACAGATTAATGACAACAGGCTTTTCATCCGAACTTTTCTTTGCAATCAATTTTTGTAATTCCTCTAAAGCTGTGGTCAAAGTGGCACTAAATAAAAGAGTTTGTCTTCTGTGAGAACTATTTTCTGACATATCATCTAAAAATGTGAGAATATCTTTGATTTGTTGGGCAAATCCAGAGCTAATCAATTGGTCCGCTTCATCCAATACAATACAATCAAATCTTAAAGACTTCTTTTGTCCGCAAATGTCCAGAAAATTTCGATTATAGAATTGATCGACGAGACGGCCGGGCGTTGCGACCACTATATTTGGTTTACCAAACCATAAGCCCTGAGCTTCTTCGTGATCTTGACCTCCAATTACAAGCAAACTCTTAACGGAATAAGTGGTGGCCGTCAAAGCAATGATCATTTCGTGGATCTGATTGGCTAATTCTCGCGTCGGTGATATAATAAGAGCATAATAAGGCCGAGGATCCCTTACCAAAATTTCAATAATGGGTAACAGAAATGCCAGAGTTTTACCACTCCCTGTCCGACTACATCCAAACACATTTAACCGCTTCGGTGATAATATCAAAGGAATTGTCGCACTTTGTATTGAAGACGGTTTTCTTATTCCCAATGAATTGAGTGATTTTATTAACCAATTACTTAAACCCAACGATGAAAATAATTCATTCATTTTCTAATTAAATCAATTGATTTCACTTTACTTTTAAAATTTAATTTCAGAGTCAGACACACGTTGTCTGCTTTGAACCCATAGATAGAGTGGTGTTAAAAATGGCTCTCTTTTTATATTATATTAATCTCAAGTATTTAAGAAAATAATTAAATATTAATAAATTCATTAATTTTGTTTGAATAATATTTAGATTAAAATAATTGTTATCTATAATTAGATAAACTTGTAAATAATTTAAATTATTTTTAAAATACTATTAATACTAATAAACTGAAACTTTTCAAACACTATTAGAAAACATATGTTTTGAAAGGTTATGAATTTATGTGAAATACTGATGTCATTGGTTTAATTTGAGTTAAATCATTTAATTTAAATGAGAGGACATGTCTCAAACTAAAATCAAATATCCTTGCAATTTGCAAAAATATTTTGTATTTAATAGTGAATGGGGTCAACAGGAGGGGTGTGAACAACAAAAAGTTATTTATCACTACAGTAATGATCCCAAAGGATCGACTGCCGACCAGAAAGTAAGTGAATGCGGACTCGTTCAGGGGATCATCACTTTCACCAATAGTTTCGGTGATATCAACAACTCTTGTGAAGCACTTCATGGCATTAAAAACAGGTTTATATTTCATGAAATTGAACCAAATTACTGGTCAGTAATCTCTTTGTCAGTTCCTTATTCTGTGCTGAAAACTAATGAAGACACAAATCAGATAATTGAATATCACAACGAAGACATCAATGATTACTTTTTTAAATTGATTTTAAAAAACATTTATCAACACTTCCGACTAATTAACGGACCGATAGATAAATTGTGGATAAGTTTAGATAACAATAGGGATCAGTTTCTTAGTATTTGTAATGAGTTCTTCGACAATATTATACCACATTTGAAATTATCGCCAATCAATTTGACTGAAGTCTATTCTGCGATACAATACTTACCGTTAGATAACATAACATTTATGTCGACCCAAAGCTTTATAAATCACGTGACGTGTATTGACTGTCAATTGATTCGGTACACAATGTTCTTATATAACGATCAGTTGATATGTAGTTCTTTAGCACTGAATGACACAAAAACTGTTTACAACTATTTAGTGAATTTTGTTATTCCCGATGCCGTCTGTGAAGAGATTAGTGGACAACAATCAGTCAAAACTCGATGGATTCGCAAAGGAATTAAAGTATATTTTGAGGAAAATGCGGTCAAATTTTACCGAATGAATTTATTCCGTTCCATTAATGGGGCCACAGTTGTCCTCTTCCTGAATGAACAATCAGAACAAGTATTGGCAAAGTGTGAGGCTCTGATGTGCACTCGTATTATTGGACTGACAGCCAAATTGGCAGAAATGGCCATCAAAATCGGTGGCACTAATAGTGTGAGCAGTGATTCGGTGGCAAAAGAGTCGTTCAAATTTGTTTACTTCAATTCAAGCAATTCTGCGTTTAAGGCAAATATTTCCTCACTTTTCGATCAAAGAAAGATCACTGAATCAGAATTCGTTAAATTAGTCATTGATATCGACTCAGACCTCAATTCTGTTATTAAATCGAATAATGTCTGCGAAATAATTAGTAAAACAACAAACGACTCCTGGCTAATTGTCCACCACTCCGACGACAGAACTCTCTTCTCGATGTTGAACCACAAAAACGCTAATCTTATCGAAGCCTCGGATACTGTGAATGTCCTGACTTCCAGACAATTCAAGAATATACTATTTGTTGATTAACTCTTTTGTTATATTATTTTTTTAATGAATTTTATTTAAATTTCGTTGAATTTATTATTTATATAAATATTAATTAAATTATTGTTATTATTAAGCATTCCTTCTGTTATCGATTCACTTAAATTATTAAATAAATTAACTCTATTTGTGTGGAAATAAATACATATTAAGCCTAATCTTATAAGAAAAACATTTCATAAATACTCACAAAAGTCATCAAATTTTCATTGAATGGTTTAAACTTTGAATTTCTCTTCTTTTAAATTAATTTTAAACAAATTAAAAACACAGAAACTTTAAATAATAGCATTTCATTCAGTCAGTTATCATGTGAAAAATTATTAAAATTGATGCTGGTACATTAACTTATACAATCAAAGATTCATTTGATTGTTTGAAAGTTGATTAAAATTAAATTTGATACCAAATCAATTTTAAATAGATTTTATTAACAATAAGACAATAAATCTTCTTATTTTTAATGCCTTATTCATTGTCTTCTTCCTCATCTTCCTCTTCATTGTTGATCTGGAAGTTCCGCAACTCATAGATGTCTTTAGCGGTGGACACAACTCTTAGCCAATCTCTCAAATTATTTTTCTTCGGATACTTTTTGGTTAAATATTTGGGATATTGTTTATGAAAGATATGTCAGATGTGACGCTGATTTTGGCTTTAGTCCGCTCCACAGTTACTACATTTCCCAAATTCTGTGTTTTTCCGTTCACTTTTATTCGTTTCTTAAGGTATGTCTCCTTTTGGTCAGAATTGAAGGAAAGGTTTGAAAAATTTGTGCAAATTTTCATAAACTTAGTCATGAAGTCTACACTCTTTTCGATTAAAATTTAAGAAATTTTATTTATAGTAATAAAACAATTGAAGTGACTTTCGCTACAATTTGATAGACTATGGCTTTGGGTCTGAGACAGGGTTTACCGCAAAAAAGCTATTTTTTACAAGTCTTGACAATTGTATCGAAGATAACTTAGAGAATATATTACAAAATCTAATGCATTCATAATGCCATCCTCTACTGGCCTGGAACAGTCCAACCAGTATTTGAGCTGTAACTTCTTGCGTTTACCCTTACCTTTGGTGACCGACTTTGTGGCACTCTTTGCCTTCTGTTTGACAGACATTTAAATTCAATAAAAATATTTAATTTTTATTAGTTTTAATGAAACATTTACGACAACCATATTCTAATTGATCCGAAAGTGATAAACATTTAAATAATCTTCACTTCAGTAGACTATTAGAAATGGATTAACGGAAAAGGAATTGAAAATGATATCAGTTTTTCCAACCATTAGTTGAAAACGATTTCAAATTGTTTTCAAATAATTTTTTATTAATTTTTATTATTTCTTTAAATACAAAATCAATAAAATTTAATTAAAATTTAAGAAACAGTTTTACTTAAATTAGTGAAACCGATACCAATACAGGCGGCGATCACTTTCTTTGACCCCTTTTTGTATTCTTCCTCCGAGTCTTCGTTTGTTTTTTTAGTGTCTAATTTGAAGGTCAACTCTACAAATGTCTTAATATGTCTTAAGAGTTGAATGGAATACGGACTCAATGGTCCGAATTCTACTTTCGAGAGATCTCTTTGGCCAAAAGCCATGAAAAGAGCGGCCAATCCCTGATTGAGTGTATTTATAGCTCCGCCACGAAATATGTCGTTCAGCAGTGAATGTGTAGCCTCTCTGGCAATATCTTCGGCCACGGCTTCTGTTTCTTTTCCTGAACCGAAAGGATGAGAGACAGCATCTCCGGAATAAATGACACCGTTATTCGTCTCCGCCCACAGAGAAAGACCAAAACCACGAGATTTACCACTTTTTGCGCCCTTCAAATGATCCGTATATATGTAAATATCGGGAATATATTTTAGAAGAATTCCTTTCGCTTCGGTGACCATTCGGTTCGCGATTTGTGGCGAAACTCTTGTGGCGAAAGCAACGCCTCGAATGCGTTTAACTTTTCCCGAATCCAAGCATTGAATTGGACGCAAAAGGCGCCGAATTGGACACTTGTATAGAACAGAACCTCCGCCTTCAGGAGGCAGTCCTCTGCTTATAATTTGTATCTGAAGTTCTTCGTCATCTGCGACACCGAAAAAACGTTTCATAATTGGAAGCGAAGAGCTCTTAATGGCGTCAATTGACGGATCAATTCTATCGTTTGTAATACCCATGAGTTTGGCCTCAATCGGGTGTTTGCAAAACGGACTTAACATTAATAACAGTTCCAAATAGTAGACAATACTTCGATGTCGTCCGCAGTCGTGTTCAATGTCTCCGCCGTAAAGTATTCCGGGTTTGAACTGCAATTGAGTGCCATTTTGGTCGACATAAATATCAGAACCATTCGTCACTTTTTCCACGAGTTTTAATAAATTCATTTCGGAATTATTGAGACCACTGTCCATATCTGTGGACCGAATGTTTCGGATTCGCATTCGTTTTCCGGTTAATATTGACAGCACTAATCGCTGCCGAAGACAATTACTTCCTTCGAATTCCAATACACTCATTATCTTTTTGATGGATGAGTTTGAAAAATAACCAAATAATTAACACATGTTTTGCAAAAATTTTAATTTAAAATACGTTTTTAACATAATTTATGTTAAAACCAATTGTTTGTAAACAAATTCAGATGATTTGAATTTTATTCAATAATTAGTTATTATTTAAAGTGATTTTAATCACGAATTTGTAATAAAATGGATTCAGAAATTGAAAAAATGAATGAAGAGATTATTGAATTACGTGAAGACAATCAAAGACTCCATAAAATGTGTTTAATTGTCGAACAAATGAATGATTTATTAAATGAAGCCATAAATGAATGCAAATGTTTTTCGGGTCAAACATTTGAGACCAAAACTAAAAACAAATTAAATATTTTAAAACAAAAGTACAAACAATTGAAAGACACGGAAATACATTTCACACAAATTAATGGCCGAACTAAAGACTTGAGTTCGGTTTCAATTCATAATAAATTGGGGGTTAAAATGGTTTCCATCGATGAAAATAGTGATAATTTTGAGACAAATAGTGAGACAATAAATGAAAAACAAAAAAGTGTGACAATTGAAGCAATTGATGAGACCGGAGAAGAAGTAAACATTGAATTGATTTTACCAAAAATTGTTGCAAACGATCAACACTTCCAAGAGTTTAGTGAAACCAAACCAATGAAAACAATCGTTGAAAATAAGAATCAAATGATTAGAAGAACTGCCATTAAATCACATAAAACTAAAGAGGGTTTAAAGCCTTTGAAGAGATCTAATATAATGAAGAAAAGGGGGAAAAGAGTGTCTTGTGATTGGCCCGGATGTCAAATGAAATTTAGAGACTCATACAATATGTCTGTGCATTTGGTACGCCATACGGGACAGAAATCGTTTGCCTGTTGTAATCCGGGCTGTTTTAAGTCATATGCAACGAAGGCTGCGCTCGAAGTCCACCACAACAGCCATTTAGATAATCGTCGATTTAAGTGTCCGTATTCTGAATGTAGCGCCGCTTTCATTAGAAAAACTCAATTAAAAGTTCATATAAGTCAGAGCCATACCCATGACTTCCCCTATAAATGCAATTGGCCCGGATGTGAATACCAGGGCTGTTATCTCAATAGATTAAACTCTCATAGACTGAGTCACACTGGAATTAAACCATTCAAATGTGAGTGGAAGGGATGTGACGCTAACTTTCGACTCAACCATCACCTGAAAGCACATATGCTTAAACACACCGGAGAAAAGCCTATTCCCTGTCAATTGTCTGATTGTGATAAGAGGTTTCAGTCAAAGCAAGCCATGAAACTTCACTTTGAAAGAACTCATTCAAAGCCAGCGCTCCGACCAAATTCACCAATTCTTTTAAATTTTTAGCAAGTTAAATTAAAATAAGCAATAAATAAGTGTGAAAAGCTATTCCACCTTGATACCAAATTATTTACTATCACAGTATTGATGGATCGTAGAAATAAATACCGTATTTTACCGCATATTACATACGCGCGCTATAAACGGAAAGTGGGTTATACCAAAAAAGTGCGTTATATACGGTTATAATGCCTTTATATAATTATCGTATTATCGTATGAGTCAAGAATTATTTGCATATACGTAATTGATTGACACCATAGGACTCAGTAGGAGTGGGAGTGGTTTATATGCAGAAAACAAATGCTTCAAACTATAGCAACCGATTGTTTTTTGCCAAAAATGGTCAAGATCCATTTATTACGTATATATAATAGGCGGTGAAATACTGTACGTGATTTGAAAACGAAATACAGTCAAACCTATGTTTTCTACTAATTTTTATTTTTATGAAACTCTAAATCAATAAAATTATATTAAAATTTAGTCGATTATAAAGTTTTGAAATGAATTCATTTGTAATAATAAATAAATTCTATAGTTTTTTAACAAATATTTGAATAAATTTGTGATGAATTGTATGACTAAATGTCAAAAATGTTTTGTTTTTATTATTTTTTCGCTTTCTTTGAGTTATTAATGTTTGCACCAAAAGAGAGCTTTTTATGACATTTTTAATAACATTTCGTCTGTTTTTAATATTTTTAATTTAAATTTAATTTTTAAAATCTGTTTTTTATTTGAAATAATGGATGAAAATAAAGAATTAAGTGATTGTTTTTGTGCCAAATATTTAGGAAATAAATCTTTATTTCCTGATATCGAGAGTAAAACGATTCGCCTTTTATTAGACAACGGATTCGACTCTTTTTACACTTTAATGGCTTTGGATTTCGAGGAAGATTTGCCACAAATTTATGGTTTAAATTACGGACAAAAAGCTATGATTAGAAGAGCTCTAACTCTTCTCCACGAAGAATATGAACAAAATTGTTTGGATTTTAATAATGGCTTAGAATTGAATCAAATATTTCTACGAATTGACCACAAATTGCATTACAAATCAAATTTGTTGTCACGAAATCATTTTGAAAATTTTAAAGCATTGGATCTATTGTCTCAAACAATGGCTTCTTATGACGTTCCTAAAGATATTACTTCTGTGATCACCGATGATATGACATTAAACGGCAATTATTCCATTGAAGACAATAATTCAGAAATTGATACAAAAGATGAGAATCTCACCAATGATTCGGATGTTATGTCTGAATCTGTTGGGTCTGAATTTGAGGAGAGCTTTAGTGAGAATTATGTCGACCCAATCGATTGGACAGCCGTTAAGTCATCAATGGATGAGATTAAATACCAGGACCTAAAGAAAACTGTACGAAATGTGTCGGTTCTGATCAAAAGATCTGATTTGAATTCATTTCCTTATTTTAATCAATAAATTCTTATTTTATAATAAATAACAAAATTATTTATTTTCCCAAAACTCATAAAATTACAAATAATTGTGTTTTCAAATAAATATTTTCAATAAAAGTTGATTTAATTTTAGAGCATTTCTATTGAAGAATATGAGTGAAAATTATGGAAAATTTCTCTCAAAGCCATTCGATTAGGTTTTGATCGAAGGGTTTTTGGAATTGAATCAATGAATTTAATGCCAGCCCTCAGTTTGCTTCTATTTAACACAAATTCCAGTAATGTTTCTTCATTTATAATTTGGTTTGAATGCAATACAACGAAAGCTCCACAGATCTGGCCGTGAGTTTTATCGGGAATACCGATTACGGCGGCCTCTTTCACAGACAAATGTTTCATAAGAATTGTTTCCAAAGCCAATGGATTTATGACTTCATTTCCTTCATAAATACACTCATCGACTCTGCACTCGACATAAATAAGTCCTTCGCTGTCAACATATCCAGCGTCACCCGTTTTGAAGAAGCCATCGATTGTAAATGCATTTCGAGTTAAAACTGAGAGGTTTTTGTTGTTATCAATCATTTGTTTACTTCTGACACAAATCTCTCCGATTTTGTTTGGAAGCCGAGATTTTTCTGTTTTCGGGTGAATTACCTTAACCTCAACACCAGGAACAGCGTATCCGACCGTATAATATGAGGGAAAGGGTTTGTTTGACTCAAATGTCGCAAAACTCTTCCAAACACAAGATATTACACCCGTTTCCGGTTTGCCATAAACTAAGAAATATTGAAAGAAATATCAAAAGTTTTGATTAAATGTTTGTTTCTTTGATTAGATCTAGACTCTAGAGTCTAGACTCTAAACTGATTACTGGCTCTAAAATATTTTGGATTAATTTTTCTGAAAACTTCTTCTGTTAAAGAATCGGAGTGAGGAAGTGGTGAACCCGTATGTAATATATCGGTTAACGTCGAAAAATCGTGATATAGTTTACTGAAGAAAAAAAAATAATAATTTGAGAGAAAATTATTTCAGATTGTGGTTCGACCTTAAGTTTTGACCGGAAGACCGAATTTCGACGTCATTTCGAAGCAAATAAAATAATTCTTTCAAATCAATTGAAGCACAGCTTATGTTATATTTGGTTAAGTATTGCATAGTTTCCTGTTTATTGAGTTGTTTCCTATTCAATGCAATTCTATTTCCGGTGACAATTGAGTGACAAAATGTAATTAAACCGAAATAATGAGAAAAGTGTTGACCAATAATTGTCTGATCCTTCGTCAGTTGAAATATCTCCAAATGGTTTAATTGAGTGGAAGATTGGATCAAATTAGCGTTTGTTTTGATTACAGGAATTAATTGATCAGAGATTCCGTCTTTCGATTGTTTTATAAAATAAATGACACACATATCCGACTCCTTGACCGGAACCGGAATCGGAATCGGCTTTTCAATCGAATCGGCCCCTGATTTATAGCTCATATATTGCATCAAAAAATGACAATTCTTTTCTTCGACTGATTCAGAGTTTCCTCCAATAATAAAAAGGCGCTAAAAAGTAAACTGTAGTCAGAATAATAGGAATGGTATAAAAAATCTCACTTTCAGTGTATCCAAATAATTCATTATTTTAATCGATTGATTCAAATTTTCGGGATAACATACCAAGAATTTGGCGGAACTCAGTTTTATAACTCGAAAGACATCATCTGATAAACTGATCTTTGAGTCAAAGTTTTTTTTGTTTTAAAATAAATTATTCACCGAAACAATAATTGTCATCAATGGCCACATAATTAGCGCCCGAAGATATAGTGGCTAAGAAAGCAATGGCGTGAACATCACTATTAGGACACCAAAAGCATACGGTGTCCCCCGGATTCAAATCAAACAAATTGATGAACGCATCGGCAATATTCAGAGAGCACTCATAAATTTCTTTTCCCGTCCAAAGACATTCTGTCGGACAGTCGACCTATACGTTAGGTTTGTATTAAACATTGAAAATTTGGAAATTTTAAGGATATTTAGAACAAATTTTTGCCTCGTTTTAATAATTTTTGCAAAATGAACCTTGATAGTCACAAAGAATATTGAAATTCTGAATGAACTTACAATTAAATGTTTGTCTTTGTGTTGCAAAAGTCGTCCCAACAAATAGATGGACAGACAGCTTGCGGTCACATCTTTAACGGGTAATTTACTGAGTAATATGCGTTCGCTATTCATTTGTTTCGATCTCTTAATAGAATTATTTGTCAAATACTAAAAGGAACTAATTTTTTGTCAGGAAATTGAAAACTCAACAAAAATTATTTAAAAGGAGAAAACCTTTATTTGAATTTTAGAATTTATTAGTCATTTGTTATTTTATGTATTTTATAGAGATTTTCATATAATCTTTGATTGTATTTTAAATTAAATGATTCCCAAAGGAAGAGAAGACTCTTAGAATTTATGTTTTATTTTAGGAATTGCTTACAAACAATGTGCTGACCATTTGTTTTGTAAAAAAGAATAGTTTTCTTCAGAAGCTTTTATATTAAATTCTTTAAAATGATTTAAAATACTTTTAAAATAAAACAAATTGAAAATTAAATAACAAATAAATGATTTATTAAAAAAAAGAATAAAAGTTTTTGTTATGTTTTTGAGTGAACACTATTGTAATGTTTTCTCATATTTCCCTTTTCCACAAATCTTTTTTCGCATCCATTGAACGGACATTTGTGTGGTTTATCCCCTCTGTGTATCATTAAATGCAATTCTAAAGATTCAAAATCAGAAAATAGATGGAAATAATAATTAGAAAAATAATTTTATACCCAATTTGTTTCTTCTGTCAAACTTTGAGTCACATCTGAAATAAGAGATTCAAATAATTTTAATGATTGCCTTAAATAAAAAGTATTTACCCTGGCCAATTACATATGAATTTGCGACCTCCCGTGTGGTTGAGTCTATGAGACGCTAATATGTGATACCGATTGCATATGAAGTCACATGAATTGCATTTAAATAGATTTTCATTCGTATGAATCACTTTATGAATAGACAGCGCTCTGTTGGCTATTATTTTAAAAATAATCAAATTTAAAATTTAAACCAAATTAATTAAAGACTGAAAAAACCTTTGAAGGCAGAGTCACATCCGGGCCAATCGCACACAAATGGCCTCAAATTGCTGTGCGATTTTTGGTGAGATCTGAGGCAATCAGAACTTGTAAAGTTGGACTCACATCCGGGCCAATTACATTTGAAAGGGCGCTGACCAGTATGATTCATATAGTGTATGTCCAGCCTTTGTTTCGTCATTCCTCTATATGAACAGCCCTCCCATTCACATTTGAATTGCTTTTCGCCCGAATGTCTCTTTAATTAGAGATTAAATTGCAGTAAATTTTTGAATCTTCAGTGGAGACAAACCTGAAGATGAATAGAAAGCCCTAATTTTGTTTTGAGTGCGGCCTCACACCCTTCCCAATGGCATTTGAAACGCCTTTCATTGGAATGACAAGACTTGATATGGACATCAAGAGTGTTAGACCGGGAAAAGGATTTGAGGCAATCAGTT
>JAQGCE010000310.1:0-13618 GCA_034699185.1 Eupelops torulosus
ACAATAAGAACAAGTATAATCCTGGTTAATCGCCGGATTACTTCGCTAATTGTGTTCTGGAGTAAATGCATTAAATCTCCAATTGAAAGAAAACAAAGAATCTATGAAAATAGCCAAGCTAATCATCTTTACAACCTTGAATGGCCCACTATTAATAGAATGTGTGGAAAAAATGTTCATGCAAAAATATAATTAGAACAGACGTTAAATATCTTTTATAAAGATTAATTCCGCGCGAAAAGCTCCCTTGGTGATAGGATTATCCTGGCTATTGTGGCAGCTCCGGTATGTGTTAAGAGCACACTTACCGATCAATTGGATCGGGACTTAAGGGTATGAATCAACAGTCAAATAGAGAATACAGGAATTGTTGCGCACAGTATTAGGCTTTCCTTTTCCTTTGGTATATAACACACATTAAGACTACATAATCCGCACATGGATTAAATGGGTCGGCATTTTTTTCACGGGAAGGGAATGCCTCCACTGAGGAGCAAAGAAATAAATATGAGTCACTTCCAAGCATTCAGTCATTTATTATGTTTTTTAGACATTTCTCTGACTATAACTGAAATGTAACTAAATTTAAGAGAAAATATTTTCATTCCTAAGGATATTATTCTAAGGATTTCTTTGCTCCCAAAAAGAATGACATGGATTATATCAAAACATAAGTATTAAATATCGAAGAGTAAAATCATTTTTCTTTCTTAAACTTTTTTATTAAATGATTTATTTAAGAAAATCTCATTTTTTCAATGTTTAGAAAAAGTCTCTCAACTTATCAAAGATCTCTCTCTCTCTCTCTCTCTCTCTCTCTCTCTCTCTCTCTCTCTCTCTCTCTCTCGATTTTTTTTTTCAAATTGAAAGATGAAAACAAATTATTCAAAATATAAATTTTCTCATCCATTAAGTCTGCGATTCATTGGGAAAGTCATTCCCTTCGCAACTCATAATTTTGTTTAGCACTCAATCCTGTCCTCAAAGTGTCTGCAAATGAAGTTACTATCGATTGAAAGATCTATTTCGACAAAAAAATGTTTTATTTAACTCTTTTTTTCCTTAACGTCGAATCCATTCGTATGTCTGTCCACACACTCGGCATAAGAGCACATATTTGCCTCTATTTGTTCCCAAAGCCAGCGATCGCTAAACTGATTATCCCTTTCAGGGAATGCGAAACAAAATACTCTTTGAACTCTAAGTAAAGACTGTTTCCTCTGTTTTCAAATCAATTGAATTTCGAGATTAGATTTGAGTTTAATTTATATCTTTCTTCAAATAAAATTCCCACGAAAATAGATTAGGGTATTTCAATGATTTTCACCTTGTTAAAGCGTGAATAAAATATTTTAGAAACTGTAATATTTTAAAACAAATAGAAACCTGTTATTTAAATTTGAATCCTCTTTATAATTTTTGGCACATCCTTACCCCTTCGTTATTTCCAAGATATTTTTTGTAATTCTTGTAAATTTACCATGATAAAAAATATATCGCTGCTTATTAAAAACCTTGGTCATCATTTGATAGTTCATTTAAATTTTAATTTACTCACAAATTAGTGATATTTTTGAGTCCAGAAAACATTTTGGGTCTGATCTGTCTCAGTTTGTTCTCGGTAATCAGAAGGTCATTTAGCATGTTAGCCCCTTGAAATGAGCCATCTTCAATATCTGCAATCTCGTTGTTTCTCAAATCACTGCAAAAAATAAGCAAGATTACTATTTTTTAAATATAAAATAATCTTAATAGAAAAAACATAATATCTTTAATATTGCCTAGAGCATAATTTTCTATTAAATTGAACTTGGCAAGATAACAAAACATTAGGCTTTCAAAAATAACAACAATTATTATTATTGGAAAAAACACTTACAGTTTGATAAGATTTGGTAACTTTTTGAAGAGCCCTGTATTACGAACTTTATAGATGTGGTTATCGTTTAATCGTCTGAAATGAAACACAAAATTACAAACAAAATCAAGAAAAATATGTCAATCATTGGACAGGAATTCCTTTTCGGTGGCGAACACTAGACTTAAGTTCAAAAACAACTCACTTAAGATTAAAATACTTTTCAATTACATTACTATCAGTGATGCGCAAAGACTTAAACTTTTTAGTGAAAATATTATAGGATTATACACTGCCTGAAAAAAATATAAAATTTTACCATGTACATTTGGTAACAGGATTCAACTTGGTTATTCTTCAAATGTTAACAAGAAAATATGCTTGTTACATTTGAAAAACATTAAAACTTTGCAAACTGTAATTTATTAATTGAAAAACTTTATTTTATTTTAAACAATCTTGATAATGTAACTTATGGAATCTACTGCAACCTAACTTAAACTATTTTAAAATACCCTAGCACAAAATAAAATTATTCAATAGGAACAACACTTTTTTGCTATTTTCCTCGTGTTTTGCATCCAATTTCCTAGCAATTCATCTTGCTAATTGACCAAGTTCATTACTCAAATTGTTAAGCAATCAAATAAATGGCGGCCAAAACGTGAATACAATTCCCAGAAGTAATTCCGTTATTTGAAAGTAAAGGGAATTTTGAGTCAATTATTCAGCGCTTCATTTGTCGATACAATCAAATGACAAAAACATTTATTCTTAAAACCAATCGCACCGTAAGGACTGACCGAATGGTTTCGACACTTACTCTATAGAAAGACTATCAAAAGTGTATACTTTCCCTCTCTATCTATACTCTCGAACTGGAAATAGCCCTCACTTAAGGACAGATAGAGCTTATGATGGCCAAGGGCTTGGTAAAATACCTAATATTACAAAGTTTTGAGCTTGGTTATTAATTTCAACCTTGTTTCTTTAATCTATGCAAGTTCATCCTTTTATTTCCTAAAGTATATAGTTATGTTGATATTCTAAATAACCTATCTCAATTCTATTTTTAAAAAAGCCTAGATTTAAAATCTTGGCCATCTCAGGATAGAGCACTGGTATGTCTTTCAATAGGGCTTCACTTTAGGAGATTCCGATTCTCTCTCAATGTTTTGCTATTATTTTCTTTCGACGAAAATTCAATGATTTATTGAACTTTCGTTTTGGTTACAAAAAAAAATATATTTCTTTCGATACTTTTCTTCTGACAAAACGTTTTAAATCTCTTCCTTTCTTTCAGTTTTCAAAACAAATCTATTCTGTCTTTTGTGTAATCATTGATCCGAAAACATTTCAAAGGATTCAAACGTTATGTGATATTATTGTCAATACTTTTTTGAGTTTCCATTTCTCAAACTTTAAGGGGCTTAAGCAAGGTAATATCAGTTTTCTTTCATATAAAATTGCGAAAACTAATCTTGATATTGAATATATTTGTATTTGCAACTTTCTATACAGTTTGTAATCAAAATAATCATGGTAATTTTGAAATCAATTCTAACTCATTGTAATAATAAAAACTGTAATTTTATAATAAAAGCTTTAAATTTTAAATATAAAGTTCATTGTTGTTATAACTTTGGATCAATTGAATTGTATAATTTTTATCAAGCTCAAAAATTGAATAAATAATGAATTAAAACTATTTGAAAACAAAAATAACGGGAAAACTCCCAAAAATATCAATCAAATGAAATACAAGTTTTTTTTTCAAAGAAAAAATCAATTGATTTGAAAATATTTTGAGTTCACTCGAAATGTATATAAAAATAATCCCCATTTGAGAAATTCTTAACCCATTTTTCAACGAGAAATCAATTTCTCAAAGAATTTAAGTAAATATAAAATAAGAGGAAATAAGAGAAACACCTATTGATTGGCTCAAAAATTTTAGCTAATCTTGCAAAAAATCATTGAAAAATTCTAATGAATAATATCCGGTTGTATTTTGGCAACAAAACAACACTACTTTTCATCATCACTTCTCAACACTTTACCGGCGCTGGTGGTGCTGTTCGCAGCACAGAATACATTACACATACAGAGAAAAATATATTAAAAATAAATATCGATTTCGCAGATCTTCTTCAATGGCTTATGAACTGAAGAGAGGGAACAGAAAAACCGAAAGCAATTCCATTCATATATTTATTCATTGGAACTGACATTGAGTTTACTTTTCGCCGGATTTCAAAGCGATATCTCAAAGCGTTTGGATTTAACTTTGATTACAGGGATGGCCACACATTTTAATCTTAGCGAAAGGGTATTCGCCAAATATTTGTCATTAAAATTAAATAGAATTCAATTGAAAAAAAAAGACTTTATTATAAATGGAGCATGGTGACCATTTTTTGAATTATATAGGTTCTGATTGATTTTGCATAGAAACTTCTTTTTTCTGGCCATCCCTGAAATTCTTAGCTAAGATAGAATAAGAAGAAGCCTTTTCGCGATTTTCTAAAGTAAATACTCATTTAAAAACCATTTCCAATATAAGAGGGATCCGTTCAATCAGTACGGCTTTGAATACCATTTGAAACCAAAAATAGAGATAATCTCAAAGAAATTGATTCAATAATAATAATAATATTTAGAATTCAATTCATTTGAATCCCAAATTCTGAGCAAAGAATTCCTGAAGTTTTTCCAGGAATAGGAATATTCTGTAGAAAAATGTTATCAAAAATGTTTTGAAGATTTGTTTTCAAAACAAAACTTTGAGAGATAATAATTTATCAAAAATATTGCCGCAAATTGTCTACAAAGACATTAAACAAATCAACAGTTAATAAATTTTGGGCCAAATTTTTATTAATTGCTTGAATAACAGGAAAACATTAACTTTCGCTCAAATTATATGACAAAGTGTTTGAATGCAAACAATTATTTATAGACTCTCTATGTTTACTAAATAGGAATTTATGCAGGGGTGCACAAGGGGGATTTTCAAAATATCCCCCCCTAAAATCGAAAGCTGGTAGGCCCCCTTGGGAAATTTTGATTGTTTTGGAGACGATTTTTACCATATTTAGCACTAAAAATGAACTAAAAACTACCCCCTATAAATTTTTAAATTTTTGGAAATTTATCCCCCCCCCCCTAAAATCGAAGACCTTGTGCACCCCTGAATTTATGTAATTTTATTCTTGCAATAAATTACCAGATTAATGATCTTGTAAGATTAACTATCAAGTTTATTAAAATGTAAATGATCTCGATTAATTTTCATCAATCAATTAATTTAATTCTATCATGTAGCTTTAAAATACAAAAATACATTAAACTTGAAAATCAAATAAATTAAACCTTGCTCAATAATATTAACATGTAAATGATGAATAATTAACAAATTACAGTTAGCCATAAACCAAAGACCAAGACTCTATTGATCTATAACTTGATTAATTTGAATAAATAATCTAAAAGGAATTAAATTAACACGTTCCAATATAAAACTTGATCCATAACAATTAATTTGCATTTACTAACCATAACTATTATAAATCAAAAAGGAACTAGCCACGCATTTTTTACAATTATTTTTATTGAGTGTTCCTGGTTTTCAAGCTATTAATTTTATTACACCACATTTAAAATAATTTATTCAGCTGGGTGAAGCAATTACTGCCTAAAAGAATATTTGTCTTATCATTTTGAAATCCTGTTCAATAATTGACCATGATAAAATAAATTAGATAAAGAATTAATTTTAAACTTACAATTCCGTAGCAAAAGTCGGTATATCATTAGGTATGTCCTTAAGATCACGCCGGGAACAGTCGACAACAGTGCCGTCGCAGACACAGTTCTCTGGACACTTGGTGTTCACCAGACACTGGTCAGCATATTTGGTGCGCAACTCTTCCATTCCTCTGCATTTGAACTTTTCGGGCAACAGTTGTGATATGCGTTTACGTGCGTTACGTTTGGGTTCTTCACAGCGGGCCTCAGATGTCTCGAGGGTCGGCCTCACCTGAAGGTATTCGGCCAACCATTTCAGGTTACAGTCGCATATAAATGGATTTCTGCCCAAATGCCTGTCCATAAAAAATAGAGGCTATACATCAAATATGTGATAACATGTCAACAACATAACCGTTTAACCTAGAACACCTGGTGAACTTTAATATTTATTATGCGTCTGGTGTACATGACTATTTAGCATGCTAATTACCTTGTTTTGCATGATAACCGCTAAAATTAACCAGAATTAATCAGCTTCATTCATAATTTAGCTGGAATTTAGCAACATCAATTTATGTCATCACAAATTGAATACCATGAATAAATTTTCAAACTTTATAATTTTAGAACTATCACAAATAAATTTATATTCATTCAATTATCATTAAAGGTATCTTGCTAATAGTTTTTTATCTTAATAATTTAATTTTGTTCGATTAACCTTGCATATTTTTCTTATAAAATGTAAATTTTACCAAAATATAATTTATTCAACTTGTTCATATTTTTTTGGCTCACGAATCAAAGCTACGAACTGTATTTTCTATCTAGCAAGGTTATTTTTTGAATAAATATGCGTACTAGTGCTTTTCAATTATATCTTGGCTATTGTTTTAATTATTGTTAATCTCATTATAATAGTCTATTTTTCTTTAGAAAATAAGCAATGACAATTTCAATATAAGTTGAACTCCTTGGCTATCCCACACTCAGACATCGCATAATTATAATGAATAAAATATAAGATAATTATTCAGATTTTGTTTGCAAACAGTCTTTCCTAAAGAGAAACACGACTTTTAACTAAAAATTCCATTCATTAGGAGTTTTTCAAAAGAATTAATTTAAGATATTTTTCTTTAAAAATCTATGAGAGGATAGCCTTAAGAGGTTTTCATTTAAAATGCTCTTTAATACCAATATTTTGATTAAAATGTTAATAATTTTCGAGTTATTTATTTAAGATATTCATCTAATTATGAGAAAAAAGATTATCTTTGAATTAAATCACATGAAAAAGTTGACAGCAATTACCAGGATCACTTTTATAGCAACAGGTTCAACAATCGAATTATCGCTTGATAATTTTTATTGCCTTTTTAGTTTAGTGACGGCACTCAAAATAAATTTAATAGAGTAATCTTGGGTATCAGGATTTAGAACAATTTATCAAGGACCACCTTGCTCATATCAACGCAACGAATAAACATTTATTTTATAACTGCTTATAATTGCATTTATAAACCAATTTTTTTTTCTTTAAATATGAAATATTTTATGCATTTTTTTCAAAAGATTCTTATAAAAAATGATCGAAAAATGGCCTCAAATATAGTAATACTGATATTTATTTTTGAGAAAATTTTACATAAATTTATGTCAAATATAGCGAAACAGATGTGACTTCAAAAATGTGGGAAAAATATGATATTCGGCTCATATTTTGCGTGAATTTAACGCTTTTTTCAAATGGAAATTATTTCCGAATATTTATCTTTTTTATCGGTTAAACAGTTTCAGTGTTTGTCACTTAATTTGAATATTCAGATGACCTGACAATCAATGAGAAGAACATTAGAAGTCATATCGTTTTTACTAATGTTTTAAATTACTTAACTTAAAGAGGAGTATATAATTTGGCGTTTTTTAAATAATCCTACTCAAATATTTGTGTTTGATCAATGATTATTTTAAAATTAATAAGGTAAAAGTATAAATTTTGATATGAGAAGGGATAAAAAGAAAGGACTTCATTTGTATGCCCAATTAAAACACATTTCATATAAATTTAAACTTGCAACCAGCTAAGAAATAAAAAATTACCGTTTATACCTTGCTAATTAAAAATCATAGAACTGTACATTATTTACTTAGAAAAATAAGACCAAGAGACAAAAACACTTTTAAACAAATCTAGATGATAATAAAATTTATTATTATTAATCACATTGTCACATTCGTTTTACCCAGAATAGAAAAATGCTTGTTCAAATAAAAAAGCCAAAAGGAATACAATTCCCTTCATTTTGTGCAAACAGTCATTCCTTTCCTCAGAAGACAAATGTTTTTATTTAAATTTAATTCAAATAAATTATATTTTTGTTTCAAACAAAAACAAGACTTCAAATTCAAAGCAATCAATCGAATGATGTTTTTATGCAAATTATACCAATTTTTTGTGCACAGAATAATTGAGAGGAAACTGAAGTTTTTGCTTAACTGCTTACTCTTCCCTTTCTTTGGGAATGGGCTTACGGGCGATAATCGACTGCACAGACAGACAAGAGTCAGGCAAAGAGTAAAATTATAACCATTTGGTAAATACAATACTTAATGATAAGTTTGAAATATTTTATGTTTGTTTTACTCCGACTAACTGTTATGTCGATTATTTTGTGGGCGGAGCTTCCAAACTGTTTATTTGGCCTATTTTTAGGGGCACTTCTGGCACAGGGAGAGGGAGAGAGGGGAGAGAGAGCTGAGAGAGAATACAAACAATTTAAATGAAAGAAAAGTTTACATAAATCTTAACTTTACTTAAGAACAGATACTTCACTATTAAAGCTATCAAAATATTCTTATCTATTAAGAATAGGAAAAGTATCCAGCAATTTTCTATTTGTGCTTGTGCCGAAAAACACAAGCCATTCCTTTCTGTATGGCATTCCTTTCAGCAGAGTTGAGGTAAAGCCACCAAAAATTTTGCCACTAATTTGTAATTTTTAAGCAAAAGACTGACTTATTTTGCGGTTATTTTTCGAGACTTTTTTGGACTCAAAAACTAAACTATTGATAAAAATCACTGAAATTATTGCCTCGAAGTCAAAAATGTATTGAAATCTGAGTCTCTTCTCACCGGAAAACAAGTTTTTTTTATTTGAATTAAAATTTTTAAAAAACTAATTAAACGAAAAAATGTCGTCAATTAAGAGATGAATCTTTGATTAGAGACCAACTCTTCCTCTGATTTATTAGATTTGAGGTAAACTAAAAAGTTTTTAACACATTTTTGGATTCATTGCAGAATAAAGTTGTGAAAAATTAATGGGAAAAAAATTAAAATAAACCTTATCTTTCACCTTTTGTAGATAAGCAAGGCGCTCTACTATTTTTTTAAAGACTGTAATATTTTATTTATTCTAAAATCTAAAAGTTATCAGAGTAATATTAGTAAGTAATCTTGGCTATAATTCCTTCGTTCTACACCTAAATTTGAAAAATTAAAGGAGTTAGCTCACATCTTTTTTTTGCTAGGTCAATTTTTTGAATGTTTATGATTTCTCAATTAACCTTGCTGAATTCCCCGGTTTCAGCCCAATTAACGAAGTAATTTATTTTCAAATCAAGTGATAAATCAATTTTGTTAGTTTATCAAGATATCCAAAAATGTCAAGTTCAAATAACACCAATTAATCACCAAGATAAACGCTGTCAAACGCTCTAAACATAACTGTCAGTACTTACAGGGTTTGGATGTTCTTCAACGACCTGAAGACGCCATCAGCTAATGATTGAATATTATTGTCGTAAAGTGATCTAGGTATCAAATAGAACGGCGAGTTTTTAAATAAAATCCATCATTTTATCCACCAAGGTATTAAATTTCAGCCATTTAAAATTGAAACTCACAATAAATTAAGATTATGTAAATCGACGAAAGTTTTTCTACGAATACAAGTAATGCGATTTGCGTTCAAAAGCCTATTGAAAGAAGAAAATTATATCACATTTCAAATAAATTCTGGCAAAAAACGTCTATAAAACAAGGCATGTGCAAGGTGGTCATCAATTGAAAACGAGGTCATCTTAATGCCTGTTTTCAGATACTTGATTAGAATCAATAATATTTATTGAAAAAGATTGCTTTATGTCAGTTTAAAATTAAACAGGTTAAAAAATTCATTATGAATTTCTTGCACAACCTTTCTCTTAGGAAAAGATTTTGATTTAAAAGACTTACAGTAATTGCAAAGACGACAACCCTTTGAAAACACCTTCTGGTAAATCAGTTATTTCGTTACCGAAAATAAATCTTTAATGAGAATAATATAAATCAATATTTGATCGTGGGAAAAAATAAAACTAGGTGAAATGACAAATCTTTATTCGTCACCCCCTTGGCTATCGATTAAAAGTAATACTTACAATGAATTTAATGATTTTAGGCCAGAAAAAGCTTCAGCAGATATCCTGGTGATGTTATTCTTGGATAAATCACTGGGAAGTGTAATTTAAACAAAAGTGAGCATGGTTAAATTTGAATGAGATTTTTTAAACAAGTAAAATGTGCTTACATTCGAGTGAGTCGTTTGAATTGATTGAATGCTTTTGGAGGCACTTCTGTTATCTGATTTTGTTCGAGTCGTCTGCGAAATAAAATGAATGAACATGATCATTAGTTGACTAAAAATGTTTTTGCATTAAAGTTTGAAGGAGCAGTTAAATGTTTTTTGACACCTTGCTTCCTTAATAGCCATTATTTTTTAGATTCAAAATAAAGCTAGCTTGAAAAATATTTAAAGATTTTAGCCGAACCATTTTCAAATTAGAGACTGTAATAGTTTATTTATTCTTTATTTATTCTTGGGAAATATTAGAGTAATTTTAATATTGGAACAATCAACAATAAATCACATATTAAAGGAGTTAACTCACTTATATTTAACCATGCAAGTTATTTTTTTTGAATGTTATGATTGCTTAATTAAACTTGCTAATTTCAAATTCAGCTTAATTAAGGAATTAATTTATTTTCCAATCAAATTATAAATTACTTTTGTTTGCTTATCAAGGTATCCAAAAAATGTCAATTTCAAATATCACCAAGATAAACGCTATCAAATGCTTTTAACATAAAAATAAGTACCTTAACCAAGCTTAAAAAGCTCTAAAATTTAGCCTAAAAGAAGTTAGATTGTTTTTAAAAATTGAATACTGGGAGGGAATGGATAAAAAATATTTGAGGTAAGGCTCATCAAAAATATTTATTAAATTACAGCTTATGATACTTTAATTATGAAGAAGTCATCAAGATCATTAGAAAAACTACAAGCTTAAATATAAAAATTGTTAAAAAAGAACAATTATCCAGAAAAATTTACTTGTATATCTGAATTTTGTTGAATAATAGTTAATTGCCTTGACATTACTGATATTTCATAAGACCACCTTGCTCATCAAACAGTAAAATTATATTCAAATATCATGACGTTTGAAGAGAAATGATTTGCAAATTATTATTCAATATTTTTTGTTCAAATGTCTACTGAATTGACAGAAATTATTTTTAAAACTCTAGTATTTTCTCTTATGAGGGGTGACTCCACCCGAGTCTATGTGTCTGTTGGGCCTCATTTCCAGTTCTAATTCATGAGTATTATTTCAAATGTGAGTACTGGTCATCACATAAACAAGGGATCCATACCAGTGCCATATAATAACTGTTTTAAAGGCCACACATTTAGACTTTGAGCTCATCCATAATGTCAGGCTACCTTGATATGCAATGTATCTATTCCCTTGCTTTATGACCTACCTCAATGATATTTTTCAGCAATTAATTCACCAAGCTCTGATAATTATCTAAAAAATAATTTCCCCGCTTTTTTGAAAATTATCTCTGAATATACTTGCTAAAAATGAAATTATCTTGGTGATGTGTTTCTCATACAAATCCCATTTTAGAATTCAAAATGAGTATTTAAAAATGGGTAGATTGTGCATGTTAATTACAGTTTGATAGCTTATGGATTTAGAAAAAGAGGGATCAAAGAAACTAAAGAATACAAAACTATATACACTTTTATATTTTCAAAATTAAAATTCATATTTTTAAAAAACAACTCATGATTTATGACATTTAAAAACAATTACATAGAAAAACATCTATAATCGATGTTAATTAGCACGCAATACCAAGATCATAAATTGATTTTAAATCAAATTATTAGATAAACGCCATATAATTAAATCAATTATATTTCAATTTTACTTAGTTGTGATTTTTTGCCAAGATATAGGTCTGGAAAATTAATTCAATTAATTTATAATCAGGGCAAATTGTCAATATTTATCTTATATAAACAGGAACAA
This sequence comes from Eupelops torulosus, assembly GCA_034699185.1. Taxonomy (NCBI): domain Eukaryota; kingdom Metazoa; phylum Arthropoda; class Arachnida; order Sarcoptiformes; family Phenopelopidae; genus Eupelops; species Eupelops torulosus. The sequence goes on from JAQGCE010000310.1 coordinate 11,981, forward strand.
AATAAAATAAAATGAGTTATGAATAATAATTCAATATGTTTATAGTAAACATGCTTGCGCATAAAAATTATCAATTTAATATAAAATATTTATTGCCTTTCATATTTCCAGGGTAATTTATAATAAAAATAAGCAAACAGAAACTGATTAAAGCAAGGTTTTACTAAATTACATTGTCTTTCATCTTGTAATTCACATGAATGTCATCAGTGAAAGTCGAAAATGTCTTTCCTTAAGACTGTCATTAAGAGAGTTAATGGGAGACAAACAAATAGTTTTAGTGTTAATTCAGTTATAAAACTATTAAAAACAAGTTCCACAACATTTCCAATCAATTCTAGTTTTTATAGTTTTTGTTTCCAATTAACAAAACAAATAATAATTTATATTTAGCTTGATTAATAACCTAGTTAAGTTAAAATGTTTCATCTAATCAATTGAAAAACAAAAAGTTGAAAAATATTTTCAATGATAAGTTAAAAACTCTTGTTTTGCAAAGAGTTGACTGGTAATAGAGGGGAGACCTAACACGAACTCAACCTATTTGTACATGTTAAAAGAAGAATGGGCAATCAAAAAACAATAGCATAGCACAGAATAGCCATTCCTCAAATAGATTTTATTGTTGAGATTATAAAAGGGGTAAATTTATTGAACAAAATGTGATAGAATAGAATGAGAGGCAAACAAAAGAAGCTACAGTAGAAACCCACCCATGGCTACGCCTTATTTAATAGGAAAACACCCTTGCTCATCCCTGACTATAATTGGATAAGAGATAAAGAAAAAAAACTTCAAAATTAAATTATCACAAAATTGTGGTATAATTATAGAAATGGTTTACAATATGAGTGAATGCGCGCTGTTTTTCATCTGTTAACCTGTGCTGAGCGCACGTCTATATATCTTTCTCTCTCCTCTTATTCTAGAGCAAAGACAGGCCTAACATTTAGGAGTAGGAAACTATTTTTACCCTCCAGTCCTATTCACACCTGCATTTTTACCTAAATCTAATTTTTAGACACGCGATGAGAAGGAGAAGGCCCTGTGCGTATTGGCCTGTGCTCTTAGACCAGTGCAATGTCTCACTTCTAAGATGGGAATTATGGGTAAAAATTGTTTTTGTACTCAAAAAAGCTGTAATTTTTTATTTCTAAGGCTTTTGAATACTTATTTACCGAACGTATTATTGGAGTAAAAACTGTAAACTATTTCTAATATGTGTTCAAAGCTTTTCAAATTTGAAAGATTGAAAGTTCAAAGGTTAAATTGGTCAGCATATTCATGAATCATGATTAACTTGTCAAAAATGTCTGGAATTATATTTTTATAACAAATAAACTGACCAAGCTCTCAAAAACATAAATATATTACAAAAAAAACTGTATATTTTTAGGTTATCTATAGATAATATAATTTGATCTAGTCTGATATCTAGTTTAATCAGGGATGGGCAAGGGGGGGATCCAGCCTTTATCCCCCCTCTGGAGCCGGAAAATCCTGGAAAATCCCCCCCTGGAACGAAAGGAAAAAATTGTGGCCGCGCGAAGCGCGGCCGCAATTTTTTGGAAGATTATTGAAAATTTTAATGAAAAGAGTAGTAATTAATTATGAAAAACTCTTAAATAGCTCAAATCT
>JAQGCE010000311.1:0-13615 GCA_034699185.1 Eupelops torulosus
ATGGCTCTAACGGATCCAATGCCTCAATTAATGGACAGACATTCAACAATAATAATCTAAAGGATGGCACCAATGGATGCGAACATACGGTAATTACTTGTCTTATCTGACATTATTTTAGTTAATTTGTATAATAGTCTTATGATTTGGACAAATGTGCTATTTATTAATGATGAGAATGCTTTCCCCCTATCAGGTGATCCCATTCTCGATAGCAATAAAGCGTTTGAGCGAAATATTGTTATATAAAGCGCATCAATGCATACAAAAACTGAATGAATCCGCGGATAATGTCTTAAATGAAATGAGAAAATTGGACCAAAATTCTGAACATTCTTTCGAAGACATTAACCGTACGTTTCAGGAGATTATTAATGTCGTCGAAAGAAGAAGACAAGAATTACTCGGTTTTGCCAAAAAGATCAGAGAAGACAAAAGAAATGTTTTGTCGGAACAGTTGAATATAATCGAAACGGAGAAAGCAAAAGTTGAGATCGAATGCTCTGGCCTTCAATATCAGGTGGAAGTCCGTAACATCAGTAAAAAGATCTCAGATTTGAATCAGAAGTTGGATTCAGTGAATACTTTGCTGGAGCCGCGAGAAAATTGTTTCATACGTTATGAACATTTGCATAACACAGCCGTTAATGACATCCAGGAGTGCGTCAATAACTTCGGAACTATAAGAACCAGCAAAACGTTTCCCTCTTTGTGTACGGCTTCGGTCAGCAAATGTTCGGCTCATTTGCGTTCAGTGGCCCACATCACAGCCTATGATTACAATGGTATGCGTCAAAAATTCGGTGGCGATCCCGTCTCTGCAGAACTCAAACATATGACTGACAATACAAATATCAGTACAAAAATTGTGGACAATAGGGACGGCACATATGAAGCACACTTTACACCCCCCAAAAACGGAATTTACAGCCTTAGGGTTTCGATATTCGGCCGTCCCATCAAAGACTATCCAATAGAAGTGGAGGCGTCCGAACACATTAACCCGTTGTGTATATATGGTTGTCGTGGTTCAGATCAGCACCAATTTGTTCAACCCGTAGGTCTAGCCATAAGTCAAAACGATGGCCGTATATATGTGTTGGACACCGGAAATGGAAGGATTAAAATACTTTTACAAAATGATTGCATTAATTCTCCGTTCAGTTTCGTAAAACATATCGAAGGCCACGGTCTGGATAACAGAGCCGGCACTGGCATAGCTTTGACGGCCAATTCAGAGACAATTCTAGTCAGCAATTGGCGCAATAAGAATATCACAGAACTCACTCTCAATGGAGAGTTCGTCCGACACTTTGGTCACCGGGACTTCATTGAACCGACGACTATTGACGTCAACCCAAAGGGGGAGATAATAGTGGCCGACAATGGGTCGCACGCAGTCTTCCTCTTCCATCCGGTCGGCAAACTTAACACTAAAATTACAGGAATTCCATCGAACAACTCATCCAAACAAAGCAATAAAGGAAAGGCAACGGAACCGTTAGGAGTGATTGGCGCTGTCTGTTTTGATTCCGACGGCAATATTCTGGTCGCTGACTCTAGAATTCTTGTGTTTGACTCTTGCGGTCGATTCAAACGTCAGATCTATTCTGAGGGCAAAAACAGAGGACAATATTGTGGTATAACTGTTGACAACAAACAGAATCTATTGGCGACGAGAGTAGAAAAGTTTAAAAGTTTTATTCAGGTGTTTGACCTTAGCTCAGGTCAGCTCAAGTTCTGTATTGATAGCAGTGACGCCAAACTTAAACGGCCGACCAGTTTAGTGACCACTAACGACGATCACGTGATTGTCGTAGATTTGGGAAACGATTGCATCAAAAAATATCGATATTTCTGATACTTAAGACTCATTTTATAAGTTTATTATAATTTTTATTAAAGGCTTTAATATTATTCTATAATTTATATGAAAAGCGCTTAAAAATCCAATCAATCATTCCTTCGGAATATAATGAATATTAAAAAATACAAAATAGTCTTTCATTAAATGTTTTGTTTTGTTGTCTTCTTTGAACTGAAGCCCCGAAAACTCTTATTATAAATATTCATTTAATTCATATCTTTTGAAATCAATTTTTGGATTTGTTTTTATTTAGAAAATCCTTTTCGAAAATACTCTTTGATTTGTGAAACAAGAATAATAAAAAACAGACTTTAATTTCATATTTTAAGACATCGATTGCAGGAAAACTTCAGATTATATTTCACTTAAAATATAAGTCAATTGAGAGCTGACTCTTGAATGACTGGTTCGTGACATAAGACTAATTATTTTCAATTTTAACGTATTTTTCTGATAAAAAAGTGAATATTTATTCTTAAATATGGTTTTCTAATTGAGTTTATGTCGTTTAAGGCTTTAAATGCCATTAATTCTGGAAAATAAACTTAAATTTTGCTTTTAATCAAATACTAGTCAAACATCGATTAAAACCAATAATTCAATGCATTTATAGGAAAACAATTTCTGTACTTATCCTCTGAAATAGATTCTTGATTTTATCTCTTCTTTTAACTGCTTTTATCTCAAAAATAATACCAAAAGCTGTGAAATAACTTTATCTGAGTTATCGATAATTATATATTGGAGTAGAAATATCTGTGATTGTAATCTAATTACGAATAATGAGTCAAAATTATTCGTCAATTATTTCTGTAAAACCAAATCAGAAAATTTGTATCAAATTTAATAACACTTCAAATATTGTATTAAAATAATTTGCTCTCAGTTTTAACTTTTTTATTCTTGATTTTTGCATAATTGGAGACCAAAAACAAGATCACAAGAAATGATTGATTCATTAAAATCACGTATTTTTTCCAATCATTATTTAAGATAAGATTTTTGTTTGTTTTTTGGAAAAATTCATTTCATTTTTGTTTTAATCAATCATTTAATTACAATTCTGGAGTCAACTGAACACTCAATTACTATAACAAATATAACACTTTTGGCCAAAGAGTTAATAAATCATAGGTTTGTAGACTAGAGATAATTAACCCATTTTTGCCTCCAAGTAATTGTGCTCTTATTCTGTTCACTGTTTTTCTTTTCCTTTAATTCTAATTTTCTCATCAAAAGCCAACCCTTAAGTAAATCATAGAATGATTAATATCTCCATCAATAGTAGGATTTGTTAGAAGAAAAATTTGAATTTTCTTTATGTTTAGCATTCAAATTGTCAGTTCACGAATCTATAGTCCTCTAAACGAGTGGTATTCCCTCTCCTAATGGATGAATAGTTTGGCGGATAATTATAGAGAAAGAGTTTTGTGCATCGATTGAAGCGATGACTGACACACAAAGATATGCAACTATTTTAGAGCTCAAACACAAACTTCAAATCAATGGTAAATCCTGAGAACATAGACATTAATCGTGCAAAATATTGTTTGCCACAAATGGAAGTTCCTTTTTTGCTCTCTTCAATTGGAAAAAGGCATTGATTCAAATGACTTTAATGTAATGTATTTAATGATTTGGTTTTTTTCAAAACAAGTTTTTTATGTTTCGTATAACTTAAGAGAAAATTGATTCACAATTCGTTCTGTATTTTTAAAAAGCATTTTATGTTTTATTATTATTTCTCATTAGAAGAGAACATAAAAGAAAAAGATTTTTAAATTATTCGTATAATAAGTTATTTGAGGTATAATTTAAAATAAATTTGTTATAAATTGCGGCAAATTATTACAATTATTATTACAATTATAAGTTCTTAATTTGGTAATAATTTATCAGAAAGTTATTCCTCTTCTGTGCCAACCATTTGCTGAAATTGGCTGAAACTCGAATTTACAATAAATTAAAGTCAGATTAAAGTCAAACCCAATTAAATGCAAAACTAAACGATTGATAAGAAATATATTAAATATTAATTAGTTATTGAGAATTATGCAGAAAAATGTGATTTTGATCACTGAATCTCCGGCTCTCATCAAATAGCCTTAAATCAAATAAATTTTTTATTTGAATTTATTGTTAAACTTAACGCAAGGCTTTCCATTAATTCAAATGAATGAGCGTTGAGTGGGTTCGTCACCGATTCCTCACTTATTTTCTTTAAGTGAATTCCTTTAGAAGTTCTGACCCTCTCTTAAGTAGATTTTTTATGCTTTTTTTCAATCGACCCGTTTATGGGTTTCAAAGCCTAACCCTTTGTATTCAATGATTTTCAGCATTCCTTCAGTTCAAACATTTGATAGAATTTATGTGTATTTCATTACAAATCGATTCTAAATATTATATAAGTTTTTGTTGTTTGCATAAAATCAACAAAAAGAATAAGTAATCAAAGAGTGTTTGAGTTGAGGTCAATCAACCCTACAATCAATGCATTAACAGAACCTATACTCAAATGACAGATCGCTCTTCAGTTTCGCTATTTATTGCTAATGGAATTGCATTAGAATTAAGTATATTTTTTTATTCGTTTCTATGGATTGAAACATTGTTTTATTCATTTTTAGATTTTTATGAATGTGTTATCCATTTATTGCAAGTTTTAATGACTTTTCAAAAGTTCAGATAAAAGTTTATACACAAAATGTGATGCAATAAAAATTATAGAGATGTCAGCAAAAAAATGCATTAAATAAACGGTAAATTCACTCAATGTTTGACTCAATAAAGCATTAATTTCAGTGCAAATCTCTACAACATATTTGTGTTTATCTTTTGAGACCAAAATATGATGCAATCGACTAATGAGACAAATCATCGCACTTTGAGTGATCATTGATTGTTAAGTTCATTGTTTACATTTCATTATATTTTGTTTATTGCAGGAAGAGGTTCATATTCTCATATTCAGATCAAATTTTTAATCAAAGCTCACATTTCTGTTAATCTCAAAGCGATTCATAATTTATATTTAAAAGCAATGATTAGATAATATAGTCTCAAAAACTAATTAATTTTTTCATTTGTTTTATTGTACTCTCATTTGAATCATAAAACAGTCTAAAAGTTATTTTTAAAACAATAAAATTTTGGATTTTAATTGTCTTTAATAAAAATTTGTCTAAAATGCAGATAAAACTTAGTATTTGTCGATAATTTGTATCAAAAAGTTTAACATTTAATGAAATTATGTCAAAAATATCATTCACTGAAAGAGTTATTTTAGTCGATATTTTGGCCGTAATTTTCGGTATCAGTTCGTGGGTTGAGGTCAATGGTGTTTGGGTTCAGACACCGATTTTGGTCCAGAAACTACCAGAAAGATGGAAATTAGCCTCTTATATAGTGGTTATCACCCAATTGGCAAATATCGGACCAATTGTTTATTCAATCCTTAAATTCAATTTTTCACTTAAGGTATGAAAACTTCAAAATATTTTCCGTAAAAATTACAAAAATTCAAATATTTAGTCGATTGAGAGGCCGGCCATTCACGTGACTCTATTTATTGGTTCGGTGGCCTGTCTTTTCCTTACTTTGTTTTGGGACAGAACCACAGAAATCAATGGTTCGACACATTCAGTGACTTTTCTATTGTTGACAGCGCTGTTGGCAATAGTGGACTGCACTACTTCTGTCCTATATTTACCATTTATGGCTCACTTCAAGTCAAAGTATTTAATGTCATATCTGATCGGTCAGGGCTTAAGTGGACTCATTCCTAGTATTGTAGCCATAATTCAAGGTTTGCACTCAAACACAAACAAAAACTAATTTATCAATTAATTGAAATATTCTTAGGGGTCGGTGGAAACCCTACGTGTGTTAACTCTACTTCTCCGGAGTCTAATGAAACAGTTGTTGAGGCCGTATACCCGGAACCCCTATTTTCTGTCTCCATTTTCTTTGTTTTCTTAATGATTATGGTTTTGTTGAGTTGGTTGGCATTCATAGCACTCAATCATCTCAAGTCTTGTCAGTCTGAAAGGGTTACCTATAAAGATGATGAGGACAGACATCTAAAAAAAGTGGCAACTGGTATAGAATCAGAGTCAAGTCAATCCACTGAAGGCATTAGTACTGAAAAAGCACTGACCAATGAATCTTTTTTGAACAAATCTAACGAACAAAACATTTCAAAAAACTCTTTCGTGGTTTTGTTGATAACTCAGGCCTACATCTGTGCCCTCACTAATGGAGTCCTTCCCAGTAATCAATTTAATTAATATATTTAACTTTAATTAATTATTCAAATGATTTGTTCAGGTATTCAAAGTTATAGTTGTCCGCCATATGGGAACACTGCTTATCATTTGACAGTCACCCTGTCCTCTATGGCCAATCCAATCGCCTGTTTTGTTGCCTTCTATATTAGTTCTGCAGCTATCAAAAGAACACTTCCGATAGTCATTATTTGTGGTTCTATTTTTGCCGCATATATTATATCGACAGCAGTATTAAGTCCGAGTCCTCCACTCCAGGACTCGATGTTCGGAAAAGTTTTGATAGTATTCGTATGGATTGCATTCACAGCTCTGTTCTCATACGCCAGAGCCTGCATCGCATCTATTCTCAGAAATACCAGTACTGGACACAAGTCATTATTCTTCTGCGGAGTATTCACTCAAATTGGTTCTGCATTTGGAGCTATACTTATGTTTGTTTTAATTAATTTCTCCTCTATTTTCAATCCATACAATGCCTGTCAATGAAATCAAATTAATTTTATTACTCAAAGTATAATATTATATAAATCTTATGAACAAAATATGTTTTAATTATATTTTTAGACATTTATTTATTTTCAGAAATAAAGTTAATTGGAATTCGTTTATAAGAAATATATATATAAATATATATATATTCATATAAGCCTTGAAGTTAAACATTTTTATTCCAGCAATAATTGGCTCCGGTAACATAATTTCTAAGCCAAAATCACATGGTAAGTTTGAGGAAACCTAGATCCAAATATGAGACAATTTCTAGTTATAGGTTTTTAATATTAAGGATACTTTTGAAACCGATTTAAACCGAAGACATCTCACCATTAATCAGAATATTGTTTCGTTTGCTTTTTGATGAAAATTTCATTCAAAGGCTTAGATTATAGTCTTGTAAGTTATTGACTCAAATTTTGACAATATTTGAATACAAGAATATTCGCATAAATTATTCTAAATTTAGTATAAATTCATTGGTTTTTGTTTAACACAAATATTTATTTTGCACTTCATATCAAAAGATATTCTGAAAATACAATACAAGTGATGTATTGGTCTCTTGTTTGAGGTCTTAATAACAAAAGTCAGATAAAAGTTACAAAAACTGAAAAAATTATATTTAAATTTAAAACATTTTCGAATTTATTACACTTTTAGAAAAAATTTTAATTAAATGAAAAGAGTTTTCAAAAACAGATTTAAATTTAAGGAAAACTAAAATTGAAAAAAAATATATATAAATATTTTTCAAACTATTATATAAATTACATTAAATATAAATCAATTGTAATAATAATAATAATAATAATAATAATTGTTTCCCAAAAATTAAATAATAAAAGCATTAATAAAATTTAAAAATAGAATAAATATTTTATAAATCGTTTTATTGGCCAACAATTTCTTCTTCAGTATTGTCGTTATCTTCCAATTCCTTGGAGTCCAGTATTTCGAAGCCATTGATTCCATTCACAGAATCTTTTGAACAAAGACTTAACTCATTGGAAGAATTGCTTTTTGCGAGACTTTCAACAGTGGAAGCGCTCTCCGAACCCGACTCCTTGTTGTCTACAATACTCTTGTCTTCATTTGTGACGAGAGGAACACTTTCATCGCTATCTTTTCTCTTTTTCTTCTTTTGGTCCCTATCTTTATCTTTATCTTTGTCTTTGTCTTCACCCCTCAGATGGTGTTTATATAGCGGCCAAAACGACTCGAAAAATCCGACGTCTTCTGTAAGATTTGGCAAAAGCCAAAAGTGGTGTTTACCAAAAGTGAAGACCCAAACGATCGTAAATATAACCAAACGAACTGAAAACCAATAATAAGACTAACCATTGATAAAAGTTTAAAACCAGAAGAAGAAAAAAGAGCTCAAGATTTTACACAAAAAGAGATTCCGTTAAAAGTGATGATTGACTTACGAACGGCTAAACCAATGATAAAGAAGAGGAAAGCGGCCAAAGCTATACTCAAATAATACACATAATTGCGAACAGTTCGTGGCCACAGTGGGAACAGACACACAGCGATGGCCGCTAATACAAGGGCTGCGCCAATCAGCCACGCTCTCAACGGGATCGGGTCATAGATCCAGACATAGGGCTACACATAAACAGACAATCACTTAAACGTAAAAAACAAATCTAATGTTTACTTCATTTTCGTCAACAAATATCTGATCCAAATGCATGTCCAGCTTTATCTTCTTCTTCTCTTTCTTTTTAGGTTCGTTTTCTTTCGAGTCTTCTTTGTCTTTGTCTTTATCTCCTTTTGTTTCTTTTGAATCTTTTTGTTCCTTTGAATCCTTGGAATCTTTCAATTCTTTCTTAGATTTTTTCTTGTCTTTGATCTGTTCCTCATTACAACTGCTCTCTTCGTTGTCCACTCTTTTCTTTTTATCCTTTTTAACGACAACAGTCTTCGCTCTGTGAAAGAACTTATGTCTCAGCATTTGTTCCATAAATACGACAACTGATTCCCGGGACGTAAAAAGCGCTTCTTTTTGTCGTTTGTCATCTTTAGACCACTTGGACTCTAACAGCAAATCAATTGCTTTCGAGGCTATCATAATATCATTAAATAGATCTTCAATTGTCTAAAAAAGCATTTAATTTACTGACCGATAAAATAATCGACTTTATGGGAAAGAAGTGTTGTCTTCTTCGGCGGTAATTTGGATCTTAAATATTTTGCGATTTCGTACTCAACTTTCGATGGCTTTTCCGATTCGGGACTTACTTCAGTCTGAATTCAAAAGAGAAATGTAAACAATTTGCTAAACACTTGTATTGATTACGTAATAATTGAGATATCAATCAAACAAATGGTAACTAATTTTGAAATAAAACAAATTTATTGAAAATATAAGACAATTACCTCTTTCTTGCGTTTGGTTTTACGTCTTTCGGCCATAATTTTCTAACATATGATAAAAACTATCGACGATTTACACAATATTTGTGTCACAAAACGATTGGATGACTACTCAGAGACTGATTTTGTGTTAAAATTGAGTCAATATTTTAATGTTTGTATCGATTGTGTGAACCACTGAACAGACGTTTCACTCAAACATTCAATTCAGTCGACGAAACACTTCTTTCACATAAAACACATCTACTATTCATAAACATTATTACAAATATGCTGTGCTTTTAGTCCATTAAATTATAGATTAGTTTTTTAAAACTTTTAAAAACTGAGTTTTAATTAAAGTTTTATTTTAATTAATTTATTTATAGATTTGATTATTTATAAAGTTAATTATAAATATGGTCAGTCAATTGGATATTTTGAATTCACCTTGTTGGCTTTATATGATAGATTGAAGCGCATAAACTTTAAATCACAATATTTTGTTCAATTCATTTCATTGATGCAAATCAAAGATTTTAAGAATTTATTTTTATTTAACCTTGAAATATATTGTAATTTAATTGTTTTGTAGAATAAATAGAGCGAAACATTTCCTTTCAATTAGTTTTGAGACAATAGTTTATATAAAACATCAAATCTTATGACAGTTTTAAAGTTTTGCCCAAAAAGATCCAAATTAAATGTGAATCATGGCCTTATATTACTATTCTAGTCCAACGTGAGACTAAGTAGAGTTGTTTGCAAAATTTGCTAAAACAGCTGATAATAATAAAAGGCTTGCTAATCTGCTTTGCGCATGCTCCTAATGATAGCAAATTTTGCAAACAACTCTACTTAGTCTCACGTTGGACTAGAATAGTAATACCAAAATCATAGTTCACCTGAAATCACACTTTGGAGCCCCTTTTTTTATTAAACCAACATGTAACGCGGTTCAGTCTACGATCATATTATTTTCTGATTGGCTGAAATCAACTTTTATAAAAGTTATATACTAAAAATAAAAACAGGAGTGGCTCCTCTAGTTCAACTTCCTGTCAAATTTGAAACTTTTATAAGGCTATGATAAAGCAATATATAATAAAACCCAATTGCTTTAAAGCTAAAGAAAGCTTTCATTCAGGCCTTGTTAATGAACTTGGCAACATTTTTAATTGAAAAGTCATTGTTTTTTTCTATTCATAATATGAATTTCATATCAACAAAAGAGATGACGAAAAGCATTCTTAATAACTTCTTATATAACCAATTCAAAAATTAGATGTGTGTCGTTGTATGTTATGGCCGCCAAAAGTAATCACTTTTAATATAACTTTTAAAAGGCTGCTGTCATGACAACACACATTTAAATTTTGAATCCATTATATCACAATTATTTTTATTTGGTAACCACATCCGATTTTATTATGTTACCTGGATAATTATAATCTAAATTGTCTTAATTAAGTAAAAGTTCAGAAACATTTAAACAAAATATTTTTGAAAAACTCAAATACTTTCTATTCAGCTGTAAAATTGAATTAAATTGTTATCTCATTAATTAAAGAATTATAATTTGAAATAATTTATTAATTAATAATTATTATGGAGAAAAAGTTTCATCAATTGAGAGAAAGATTTGGGACAGTTTTCTCAGATAACAAGGAGTAAACGTAATTAGAGTTAAGCCCCTCATTGTGTTGACTGTGTGTGTTGTGTGTGTTGAGTCATTTCATTGAAATATTTTAATGTTGTTATTGTTTATCATTCAATTCAATCAAATTAATTGATTTCATCTTCATTTGAAAATAATCTTAAAATTATTAAAGAACTGATTTGTATATAAACTGAAAATCAAATTAGAAATAATGTCGAGCGGAGGAACACTTCAGGTTTGACATTCATTTTCGTTAATTTAATTGATTTTTAAATTTCTATTAAACAGAAAGCTATAGATTTAGTGACAAAAGCCACAGAAGAAGATAAGGCTAAGAACTATGAGGAGGCTCTTAGACTATATGAGCATGCTGTTGAATATTTTCTTCACGCCATTAAATGTAAGATAAGTTTGTTTTTAATTTAAACGTTTAACTGTTTGTCCTTCAATTGTGGCTCAGATGAGGCTCAGTCTGAAAGGGCTAAAGAGAGCATTAGATCCAAATGTGTTCAATACTTGGAAAGAGCGGAGAAACTCAAGGCTTACGTCCGAAACAATAAATCAAATAAAAACGACAAAAAACCGGTAAAAGCGGGCGATTCCTCCAATAATAAAGATGATGACAGCGATGAGGAGGATAAGGATAAAAAGAAGTTAATGAACCAATTGGAGGGCGCCATTGTCATCGAAAAACCTAACATTCAGTGGTCAGATGTGGCCGGACTCGAAGGTGCGAAAGAAGCACTAAAAGAGGCGGTTATCCTTCCAATTAAGTTTCCGCACTTATTTACGGGTAACCGAAAGCCATGGAAAGGAATTCTTTTGTTTGGTCCGCCTGGAACTGGAAAATCACATTTAGCCAAAGCAGTGGCCACTGAAGCTAATAACTCAACATTTTTCTCGGTTTCTTCATCTAATTTGGTGTCTAAATGGTTGGGCGAAAGTGAAAAATTGGTGAAAAACCTGTTCGAAATGGCCCGACAGCACAGACCAAGTATTATATTCATTGATGAGATCGACTCACTCTGCAGTACCCGTTCTGACAATGAGTCAGAATCTGCGCGAAGAATCAAAACCGAATTTCTCGTCCAAATGCAAGGTTTGTCTCAAAATTGAATGTTTAGTTCGACATTCGTTACAATTATGTCATTTATTAGGTGTGGGCAACGATAACGACAATATCCTAGTATTGGGCGCCACAAACATTCCCTGGGTTTTGGACGCAGCCATCAGAAGACGATTCGAGAAAAGAATTTACATACCTTTACCTGAAGAACATGGAAGAGTTATTATTATTAAAATGAATATCGGAAATACACCCAATTCTCTAACCGAAGACGACATCAAAGTTTTGGCCAAAAAGACTGACGGATTTTCAGGCGCTGATATCTCTGTGTTAGTGAGGGACGCACTGATGCAACCCGTCCGCAAAGTCCAGAGCGCAACACATTTTAAAAAAGTTGGTCCTCTTTTATTAGAATAATTCCTTAAAACTATTGTCTCCTTCAGGCTAGAGGTCCGTCCCGTAGCGATCCATCAGACATTGTCGACGACTTACTGACGCCATGTTCTCCCGGAGAGAAGGGAGCCATAGAAATGTCTTGGATTGATGTTCCCGGAGATAAACTTCTGGAACCGGTTGTCTCAATGAGTGATATATTGTTATCGTTGGCCAACGCGAAGCCAACTGTCAATGAGACTGACCTCAAGAAATTGAAGACTTTTATGGCAGACTTTGGTCAGGAAGGATAATGTCTATCATTTGATCTAATTATCAGATAATTTATATACAATTTATTCTAAATCGTATTCAAAAAGGACTTTATTCACAAATCAATCAAATTTATTGAATATAAATAAAAATTATATTAAAATTCTTTAATTAAATATATTTTTAGTATTTTCTCCATTAAGTGCTTAAAATCTGAATTAAAAATCAATTCAAATGCTGTTATTTCAAACACTTTTTCTTTTAAATAAATGTATAAATCTTTTGAAGATTTGTTTGATTTTATTACTAATTAAAACATTTAATATGAAATTTAACGACAATTGACTCAAAAAATGCATTGAAAACAAAACGAATTATTCTTTCATTCATTCATTGATTGAATCAAAAGTTTTGACGCATTTCTCTAATTATTCGTTAATTCGATTCGATTTATGTTTTAATAAAAATTCATTAAATAATCAGTTCTTTTAATAACTGAGTGACGAAGTGATGGAAATCGAAGAAGAATTGGATTTTGAAGATTATGAAGAAAATGATGTCTTTGTCAATGAGTTATTGTATGCCAACAATAGTGAAGACATCAATAATACAACTAATTGTGAAAATGACGGACAAAGTATTGAAAAAGTCGAACAAAGAAGTGATGAAAATAAGGGATTAATTGATGAAAAGATTCACAAAAACAAATGGAGTAAACATAAGAATAAAACCGTTTCTGAATTGTCAAACAATTCGATCAAAAATAAGAAAAAGAGTTTTAAATCTAAAGATAAGAATCAAAAGAAAAGTAAAACCAAAGATCCGAAGACTTCAGTGAATCCAATTAAAGAACATAATTCGGTGAAAGAAAACGATAAAAATGACTTTAATTCAATGCCATTACAACTGAACACAATTTCTACAACATTTCAATTATCTGAGTCTTCAGTTCTTGAGAGCAATAAAATGCCTTCAAATCATTTTAAAGAGTCATTCGAAGTCTTAATGAATGACCAAAATTTGAGCCAACATTTTGATGAATTGGATGTGCAAGAAGTTTGTGAGCCCTGTATTGTCATTATTAACAGACGTTCCCAACGATTCATAAAAAAGGCCATAAAAGGAGAGATCATATTCGAAGAAATAGAAGAGAGTGAAGAGACTGCAGAGACTGAAGAGACTGAAGAGACTGAAGAGACTGAAGAGACTGAAGAGACTGAAGAGACTGAAGAGACTGA
>JAQGCE010000312.1:0-13606 GCA_034699185.1 Eupelops torulosus
AACTATATAACCATTGGTGCCATTTATGAGTCTGATGTCTACACTGTCTGTCCTTCCGATTGTATTCCGCGTCTGAATAGTTTGTTTCAGACATTTAATTCATTCAAAGTATTGCCTCAAATGAATTAGTGATTTATCCAATTTTATATGATAGGCACTGCTCTCCATAGCGACTAAAATGTTGGGCCGGAGTCGAGTATACAATACTTTCTCTTATTTCAAGCCTTTATATAAAGTGATATTTTTTGCGATAAAATACTTTATAACTTAAAAGAATGAAATGAAATCACTTGTTATGAAAATAATATCTGAGTGTTAGGTCTGTCTGTCTGTCTCTGTGCGACCGTTAATATTACATTAGTGTTGACTCACAATTAAATTTAGACTTAAAACACAATTAAGTTCTGGTTTTTGAAACAAAAAGACTGCAAATTATTTAATGCAAAATATTATTCAAAATGAATGCTATAAAAGAGTTTATTTCCTTTCGGCGATACTTTTAATATAATATATAATTTATTATTATATTCTCAAAAACCAATTCATGAAAAAGTTGTGCACATATTGTAGTTGTTTTTGAGAAGTGGGTTGGGTTAGTGCTATGGTTCACCAGTGCTCGTATGCCAGTGCTCCACTGCTATGGATGGCCTCGATTACAGGCTCTACCAAAAAACATTATACAAGAACTGAGTCTATTATCTGGTCTTGATTTTTGTCAAACCAGTTGTGATAACAAACACATCCATTTGATTGCAAAGAGTGGAGTTTGAGAAGAACTGTAAAGAAATATCTGTTTTAAGATATTCTAAGATATACTCAACACAACTGAACACTGATTATCTGGTTTTCATTAAACGCCCAAAAGTTCTGTTCAGTAGTTTTGCTTATATTTCAAATCAAATTCTGATTTTTTAAAAATATTTTATATGAAAACTAATAAAATATAAATGAACTCAACTTTTATACTTATTTTGAGCTGTGTTTTGGATGTGCTATCACTCCATCCAATCGCTGATTGACTGCTTCAGAAGGACGTAATCAGCATAATATTGAAATAGTATTTCTAATATTAAGGGGACGGGGGATGAGCTCATACTCCATAGATGATTACTATTTTGATTTAAACTGTGATCGCACTCAGCCTTCTTTTCAGACAATCAAATGGTTTTCAAGTTTTTCTCCAATTCTTCTTTGAATAGAAGTGTTTTTTATGTGAACTTCACTTAAAACGAGTTTACGATTTTGTTTTAATAGTTTGTGTTTTGTTTAAGTGTTTTGGTTCATGAATTTGCAGCTAATCATAGATTTAATCGTTATTTAATTTGGTTATTGTTTTACTCATTTTGTGATAATTAAAAGTGATTTCTTTGATTGCCTGATAATTGAATCTTTATATTTAACCATTAGATCCGATTAGATATGAATCACGTTTTGCATTAATTTATTTTTTATTAATACTTATATATTTTGAAAACAACTTTATTTATCCGTTGGCTTAAAAGTGAATTTTCATTGAGTTTTGAATTCTTTCGGGTAATTAATTATTTTTTTTCCAATTTTTATTTACAATTCAAATAGTTTTGGAATACATTTTTGATTACAAAATACATTATCTTTAGTTTATTCCCCATTTAATTGGTTTTATCTGTTTTGGCATTTCTTGTAAAATAATAGCCAATAGTTTTGAGAGACTCTGACATACATTATAGCACTTAAAATGTGTGAATACTTTCTGCTTTTTAGCCATAATTTGATTCGAAGGCCTGACAAATGTTTCACTCATTTAGTATTTTATCTGATGTCTAGTGACAAGAGGTTAAGATTAGGCATAAAATCTTTTAGTTGTTTGCATTCAATCATTACTCATATCCTGTGTTTTGCTATTTTAGACTTTTTCTTCGTTTTTATAACTGTTATAAATGTAAAAACGCTATAAAGCGATGAGATTTGAATGTTTGTCAAAATGTGATCTTTTATTTGTTATTCAATTTAATTGAATTTAATTTGCAAAACAAATATATCCCGAATTCGCTTTCAATCGATTAATTTTATTGACGATGAGTTGACTGAATGGGAGGCTAACGACCCTTTTATTCAATTGAGTCAAAAGTTAGCCGCAGTCGAAGCCGACTGATGTAGTTTTCAAAAACTTAATGATTTTTGCTTTTTGTTATTCATTTGTCGCTTCCTATTATACGAAGTGAATGATATCTGAATATAAAGACCTGTTTTATTGCATTCATTGCGTGAATATAACATTTTTTTTGTGCGAAAAACAATTTCAAAGCTATTATAACTATTATTATACATAATATATATATAAATATTAGTGAAATAGTTTTCAAAGTTATAATTGGTTTGAATCGACACATAGATTGGAAATGTCTGGAGCGGAACAGAATGGTGTGTCCACAGAAGCAAAGTTCAATCCGGACGATCCTGAAACACAGCGTATGATTTGGAGACCTCCAGACATAGAACAGGATATGAAAGAAATGGATCGGAGGAAAAAGGTGGACATCATTATGAATAGTCAGGTGTTTAGGGAAGAACTGGAGCGCATAATTGAATCGCAGCTGAATGAGGGTTATTTACCGGCCAGTCTGTCGGCCCTCCAACAGGTTACCGAACTTTTATTACCACATTCTGCGCGCGGCTCTTCTCACTCGAAGATGGGTCACTCAGGAATGCCCATCAACGACATCCGAGGCATTGACGGCCTTCGATATGCGAAGGGCGAGAAACTGCTTCGGTGTAAACTCGCAGCTGTTTATAGACTGGTTGAGCTCTACGGATGGTCTGAAGGCATCTATAATCACATAACTGTATGCCTCACATATTAATCAATATTTAAACCAATTATTCATTAATTTTATTATATTCTGAAGGCACGGATCAGTCAAGACGCCGAACATTTTCTGTTGAACCCGTTTGGTCTTCAATACCATGAAGTGACTGCATCGACACTCCTCAAAGTCGATATGCAGGGCAATGTCATCGACCCGGGATCCACAAACTTCACTTTCAATCGGTAGTTGTTATCAAAATTAAACCCAATTTTCTAACTTCGAGTAATTCTCTTTAGCGCCGGTTTTGTCCTTCATTCGGCCATTCATTCTGCCCGACCCGACATCAAAGCAGTCATGCATTTACATCACGCGCCCTGTGTTGCAGTCTCTGCCATGAAGTGTGGACTTCTTGCTGCCAGTCAAGAGGCGGCCATTTTGGGTGATATCAGTTATCACGACTATAAGGGACTACTCGTAGATCCCGAAGAACGCGAGCAAATCCGCAGAAATCTCGGCCCAACTAATAAAGTAATCATTAATTCATTTATAAGTTATTCACAAAACAAACAAAAGTCTAATTATTTTTAATAATTTATTAAAGGTTTTGGTTTTGCGAAATCATGGGGTCGTCACCTGTGGGGAGTCTATTGAAGAGGCGTTGTTTTTGATGCAGAACTTGGTTCTCGCCTGTGAGACACAGATTAGACTCATGTCCTGTGGTTTAGATAACATTCAAATAATGTCTAATGAGGCCATAGAACAGGTTCGTTCTGTTATTAAAACCGCCGGCTCTCAAGTCCAAGGAAAGCCACAAACTGAAGACTCAGTGGTTGCGTCCAATGCTGATCATAACGACCACAAAGAAAAGCTTAAGAAATGGAAAGTTTGGGACTTAGAGTTTGAGTCACAGATGCGAATGTTGGACAATGCGGTCAGTACTCAATATAATCAATTATCTTATAATAAAACTATTGCTGTGCAGGGATTCCGTACCGGATATTTGTATAGACAACCACTCCTTAGAGCAGACCAGACCCGCACCAAGTATGACGTCGAGGAGCCACCATCAGCTTCTTCTTTGGCACATTATCTCGAAGAAGATAAGTGGTTGAGTCCTCTGAAGAAATTGGTTGAGGGACGACGAACTCAGGACAAACTTCGTTGGGTTAACTCTCCAAATGTCTATCAAAAAGTCGAGGTCTTAGAGTCCGGAACCACTGATCCCAAAAAGATAACTAAGGTTTGAATCAATTGATTGATAGCTTTGAATAGCATTTAATTTAATCAAAAATAGTTTCGAACGAATTATTTGAGAATTTTTCCATTTATTCCAATTAATCATATCTTAAATCAATGTTAATGTACTGTAAACTCGAATCTCTTATCCAAAAAATTTTTTGTCTTTAATTTGTAAATCAATTAAATCAATGAAACAAATATTTATATATGACATGAAATGTAAATCACTTGAGAGGTCTTTCCAAACCCACAGATCTGTTGATTAAATTTGACATTTTTTGTCATTTGATTGCTTTTTATTCAATTGAATTAATAAAAGGTTTTCCTTTTTTTCCATTTGGTTCTAATAGTGGGTTCAGGAGGGATCTCCATCTCATAGCACTCCAATCAAAATAGAGACGCACCAGTTCGTGCCAGTGAGCGCAGACCCTGGTGAATTCAAGCGAAAACAAAAAGAGGTCAGTTTATGCGTTCAGTTTGTCTGTCAATGTCTTTGTCTGATTTGTTCCTCAATGAAGTGAAAAGTGATTCTAAATGAGAAAAACCATTGAAATCACAATTAGATGAAAGAAGTTCGCTTACAAAACAAGGTGTCGGGCGGACCACAAAGTCATATATTAGAGGGGGTTACATGGGAGGAGGTCAAAAACATGAATGAGCAAAAGACAGGCGATCAGGTGGTTTTAGTGGGCGCTGCCTCCAAAGGTATAATCCAAAGGGAGTATCAGCACAACGCTATGGTCTATAAGAGTGCGTACGCGAAGAACCCCTTCGATAACGTCACAGAACAGGAGATTGAAGAATATAAACAAATTATTGAAAGGAAACAGAGGGGAGAGCCAGGTATGCATTGCTAGACATCTAATCTTTATAGCGATCGGCAATTAATCATTTGTCTGTGAAATAAGTGGATGACGTGCCCGACAGTGTCAGACATCTGTTGGTTGAACCGGTTTCCTTAAATCAAACGACACAAGACATCGCTAGTCCCACTTCGCCCACATCTCCAATGTCAGATGAGGACGGTATGTATCACCTCTTAGAGGCCATTCATACGGGTTTACCTTTTGGTGATTTGGCGCAGCTCTACATTTCTTACTATTTTTATCAAATCTTTAAATATAATTAAATATCAATCAAATGAACAGAATTTGGTTTTTCGATAAATTCAGGCAAAACCTCAATGAATACAACAATCAATTCAAGTGAACCACAAATAGTGATCACTCTATCACCCGATGGTTAGTCTGAGAGTAAAATAAATGTTTGATTGTGTGATATAACAGCACTTATATTAGACTTAAGGCTATTTGTTGTTCGCAATCAAACAATCAGTTGTTTCGCTGCTTTGCTTTTCTCAATAATTGGCAAATATTTCCGTTTCACTAATAAAACCAAAACTAATTCAAACTTAATTGCATGAAATATGTATTTTTCTTTGATGGACAGCCTCTATATCTAGCAATAGTCGTGTGCAGCGATCGCATTCAGCCCGACTCGCAGCTCAAGGTGTGTAATACTAATACATTTTCTCAAAACTTTTCTTACTTTTAATGCCAACCAAATGGAAAAACAGAGACTTTTTCTGAGTCTCAGAAAATCGAAGGTAACTTCCAATCCATTATTAGGCTTACCTTTAATTAAAGCACAAGTAATGCAATAATAATAATGTAATTTTATTTGAATATTATGTTTCGATTTGGTTATGAATTATGTATTTTATATTTATTTTATTCTGTTTTCTTTGATTATAACATTTACGTTGTTTTGCATGAATTAAACATTTTGTGTTTTGCACGTCTATTATAGCGGCTGAAGATAAGTACTTTTCTCGGGGCCGCTTCAGGTCTGAGCGTAAACCAAACAAACAGAGCACCAGTAAGTGTCTAAACAATTGCCAGCATTTTGTCAATTAATACATTAATTAATATTTTTGTTTATTTGGTGAATGGTTTGCTTGCATTCAATGTTTTGTAATTTGGGCTCACATTACAAATGAAGAATTGTTTGCTCGTTAAATATGAGAATATGTTTGAATAACTCAATTATATCTCAAATATATTCAATAATTGTTTTTCAAACAATTCTTCATTTGTTTACATTTAATCAAAATTTTATTCATATGATCTGATTGTTTGTTTTGAATAAAAGGTGATACCGCAGTAAATGGAGAGGATAAGTTAGCCGACTATTCTGGCGCCTCCAGGAGTAGCAAAGAGGTTTGTCCTAACCTCTCAAAGAAATGAACAAGGTGTTAAATTTCTTGTGTTTCCTGTTTAGGGTTCTCCGGTTAAAGAGTTGGAGAAGTCGTCGAAGAAAGACAAAGATAAGGAAAAGAAGAAGAAAGGGATCCGAACGCCTTCTTTTCTTAGGAAAAAGAAACACAAAAAAGATAAGGAGAGGAGTGATAGGGAAACGGAAAAGTCTGAGACATAATAGAAATTATATTACATTTGAATCCATTTTAATAAATTACATTTGCTTTTCGCTCATCTCTGACACAAAGACTGCCACAGCTTTTGAACACTTGTTTAGTATTTGATGAAAACATTTTACAGACATTAAGACATAAACCATTGTCTCCTTCAAAGTTATATTATATTCGGAATTATTGCTCATTTATGGCGAAAATCTGTTATATTTCTGAATGACTTTCGACCCGTTCTTCTGAATCAATGCTCGAAATCAAAGCAAATGTGTGTTAAATAGTATTACAATCGAAGGAGATTTGACTGTCTTTTACCACAACTAACTGTTCCGGACTTTAGGTTTTATTTAAAAATATAAACAAATAATATATATATTTTCAAATTGAATACTATTTGTGCGATAAATGCGACGACTTTTAGGAAAATCCGTTCATTTTATTCAAATTTTAGTATAGATTTTGAATTGATATTTGAAAACAATTGATATTATAGTGAAAAATAAATTTATATTTAATTCATTTTGATTTGGGATTAATTATAATTTTTATTGTAAATACACTAAAAAACACTAATAATTAGACTTTTGGCAGATTTTTCCAAATTTTATTGATTTTTGAAAAAAGTTAAGAAAATTTTTAAAGAAACTGAAGAAACCATTGCTTTCATTGTCTTGAAGTTAATGTTAAAAAGCATTTATCTTTCATTGTGTTTGAAATGAGGCTCCTTTTGGACGAAAAATTATATTTAAATGAATAATAAACACAAATGTACTTTATATTAATTATTATTATTATTATTACAATTGATTATATTATTATATGATTTTAAGAGATTGTCGATCGGCAGCTGTGAGGCCAGGGCTGGTCTATAGGTGCTGCTCTGTTATCAATTATATTTAAGATGTAGTCGTTTTCAATATTTGTGATTTGAATTTTATTAATAATACATTCAAATGAATCAAGTTTAAATTTGTTTTTCTTTCTCTTTTGTTAGACTTTTTCTCAATTCAGATATTTCTCGGATTAAAAATCATTAAAAATATGTTTTACTTATTGTTTGATATTTTTCTGATATTTGAGAATAAGTTATGCAATAGTTTTGAACTTTATTTTGTCTCAAATTTATTTCAATAATTTATTTAATTAAAAGTTTTATTTTTGCGAAACAGTTGTCGAATGAAATACTTATTTCAGATAAGAATTATTTGTTTTGAAGTTTTGTTAACTTCGGTGTAAAACATAAATATTTTGATGACTCATACCTTATCTGACAGTGTTTTTCATTTTAATTATCGTTCATCTGTTCGGACATTATTTGAATATTAAAGTAAAAAAGTTTTGCAAAGAATGCGTTGTTTTTTCATTTCAAGGCTTAAACAATCACTGAATCGTTGGCATTGAAATAAATCACAATTATTATTCTCCAAGGCTTTTGTGACCTACCTGTCAATGGGAACGGCAAACACGGGTAGGTAATCAGCTCTGCGTTCAATATAACGATCCATCTTATCAAATTTTGATTACACTTCGCCTGAAAGTCCAAAATTTCAATTGAATTCAATTCTCTATTCTTTCAATGTTTGAATCAATTGTTTATTTAATGAGAGAAAGCATTGAGTTTTCAATAGATTACAAAAATTACTTTACTTTGTATTCACTATAAATAGATTTCAATAAATTTTAGTCAAAACAATAATTATTAGAGTTATGGGCGGATTCCGGAGCTATTATGGAAGAGGACAGCAATAATTTGATTGAATTTTCCAATTCTAACCGTCAAAGAAGAGTTTATAAGAGGAGATGGTTCATATTAGCCACAGTTTCCTTGATCAATATCTGTAACGCTGGGGTCAGTTCAATATTCAATAAATTGATCCATAATTAGAACAAGTTTTCAAAAAATTATTAAAACAATTCATTTGTGAAAACTTTCAGATCTGGATTTCATTTGCGTCAGTGTCTGACAGGGCGGCCCTCTTCTATCAGACTGACCAAAATGACATCGACCTTTTTTCTTCAGTATTCTTTTTGTCAACAATTGTCGTGGGATTTATTGCGATGTGGATTCTCGATAAGAATGGCCTAATGTTAGGCGTGAGTAACCATTGTGTCCAACATTTATCTCATTTCTTATAATCTATAGATATATTGCGGGGCTTTTCTGACCACTTTCGGTATTAGTTTGAGAGCATTAAGTAGTACCGATTTTGTGGTCAATCTGTTATCGCTATCAATAAAATCTCAATTCATAATAGCAATGGTGGGACAGGCATTAGCAGGTTGTGCACAACCTTTTGTATTATTTACTCCGACAAAAGTGGCAGAGTTTTGGTTTCCTACAACTCAAAGAGCTTTGGCCACAACTGTCACTGGAATGTCAAATCCAATCGGAATAGTTTTGGGAAATCTTATTTCACCCCTAATTGTAACCAATTCTACAAAAATTCCATTTTTGGTATAAATCGCATTCAAAAAAGTTTTACATTAACTAAGTTTTAATTGTTTAGAATATAATATGGAGTATACCATCGATCATAGCTTTACTTATGACTCTAATATTCGTCCGCTCTTCTAAACCACCGACACCTCCGAGCGATAGCGCAGAGATAATATCTTCGACGCCTTATTTCATTGGAATCAAAGAGGTTTACAATAATTTTAAAGAATTTCACTAAAAGTTTCCTTTTTATAGTTATTGACACAAAAACCATATTTAACACTAGTTTTATATATGGGTTGTGCGGTCGGAATGTTCTCAGCTTTGGTAACAATAATGGAACAGATACTCAGGACTAAACATTATGGCGACCGCTTTGCCAGTCATTGCATCACAATTATGATTATTTCAGGTCTTGTCGGCTCCACTTTAGTCAGTTATTTGGTCGGCAAAAACAAAAAGTACATAACTTATATGAAAATATCTGTCGGTTTGACTGCTATTTCGATAAATGGGTTATTGGTTTCTGTGAACTATTCAAAGATTAAGCCAATAATCGCAATATTTTCTGCAATTTTTGGTTTTTTCGGTTTTATGACTTATCCGTTAGGATTAGAGTTAGGCATAGAATGTACTTTCCCTGCGGTTCAGGAGGCGACCAGTTCTGGACTTCTTATGCTTTCGGGACAAATACAGGGAATACTCTTTATATATCTGACGACACAAACAGTCGAACAAAATATTAAAGGAATTCATAGCTATAAGTGTGAGCTATAAATGGATATAAAACTATTTATAAAAAATTATTAAAATTTTTCGATTTAATCCTTAGATTCTCTGATTATGTTGTCGTCAATCGTTGTCTTCATTTCGAGTCTATTTATTCTTATATTTAACACCGAATATAAGAGATTAAAGTGTGAAAGGTCATATAATAGGTTATATAACAGGAGGAATAGTCAAAACCATTCCATTGTAATCAATGAAAACTCAAATTCTATTTATTCTTAATTTAATTAAATGGTAATTAAAAAAAATGTTATAAATTCCCAAAACTTTTGAATTAAATAAAAAATATTTTGTTAATAATATTAAAGTACTTTAATTGAGTTCTTCGTCTGAATCGAAGTTAATTTCAGGAAAGTCACCGACACTTACATCAATAGGTTTGACAAAACCGCCGTATTTTGGTTTGCAGTCGAAATATCGGATTCCATCAACGGAACCATCATTTTTGCCCAAAGGCTCGTCATATTTGATACCAACCCATACTCCAGGTTTGAATTTAGTGTTTCCCACATACCTAACAGTTCCCCGACGTTTAGGGAAACCCTTAACAGTGACTTCACATCGTTGGCCAACTTGTATGTGGCTGTGATCTTCCTCCTGATCCCCTCCGCCTTCCATTTGACCAAATCTTCCCAATTTATTCTTCACTTTGAACGCCAGAACCGAATCATTTCTCTTTTTGTACTCTTCTTCAGATAACTCAAACTTTGGGACTCGACTTAAATCTTCGAATTCTTCGGCAGAGACTGTATTATCGACGACACGAATGGTTACTTTACTTTGAATGTCACTCAAATAACTCTTTAGTTGTCGTTTGTTATCATCCAATTCAGTGATAACTTCTTCGTTATTATCCAAAATCTGTAATTTCATGGTTTCATTGGAAGCACCGGTTATTAACTCGAGTTTATTCTTGAGATCACCGATCGTTAGATTTGTGGCAAATCTTCTTTCAGTGGGAAAAGACTTTAGGTTTGTTGTGATCACAAGTAAAACGGTTTCATTGTTTCCGGTTATTTCAGACATAATTTAGGAATAAAATAAACCAATTATTGTTTAATTTAAGACAAAATCAAATAATTAGTTGATTTAAATCACAATTAATGTGACATAAGTTTAAAAATGAAAGCAAAAAATTATTTGAAAATTCATTCATAAGATATGTTCCAAAACTGTAAGGAAGTCCCTTAAAGGGAGTCCCAAATTAGTTTACTATCTGTTCACTCAATTTATTTAAATTAATAATTTGTTCACAATTATTGACCATGATGAAACCAATAATTAGGAGAATTCCTTAATCATTATTATTATTAATTGATTTTTCTACAAAATAAAGGAATTCATAGAAACATTTTGAAAACTTTGCAAGAGCATACGCAAAAATCAAGTAGATCACTCATTCCAGAATCAATAAACCTCCAATTATAGATTTAATTTTGCAAGAGTCAAATTCAAATCCTCTTAAAACAGAATTATTGATATTTTAGACAATAGATTGACACTAATTTCTTCATTATCCAGACCAATTATCTAGATTAACCAGCACAATGAGTGTACAAAATTAAAAGATATCAATATTTAAAAGTATAATTAATTTAATTTATTAATTCAGTCATTCATCTGAAGAATAATTGAATTTTGATTTTTCAAATGATTTTGAATTTATATGAAATGCAAACTAAAGGTTAGCATAAAAAGAGTCAAATGTTTTCTAATTAACAATAATTCAAATATTTGTGAATAACTTTAATATAATTTTGTTTTTATGCTTAACATAAATATCAATAAATTTTCCAAATTTTAAAATAAAAACTATTTTCGGGAAATTTATTACGCGAGTCCTCTCTTTTTCATTTCTTGGAGTAGAGTAGATCCCATCTGTGCCGGAGATCGGGTGACAGAGACACCAGCGTTTTGTAAAGCATTGATCTTTTCTTGGGCGCCACCCTTTCCACCTGCGATTATAGCTCCCGCGTGACCCATACGACGACCGGGAGGTGCAGTCAAACCAGCGATAAATGAGACGACAGGCTTAGAATTTGCTCCACTATTATGTTTTGTAAGATATTCTGCGGCCAACTCTTCAGCATTGCCTCCAATTTCACCGATTAATATAATACCTGTGAAGACACCAAAAGTCAAACATATTTGAAGTGAATTCCATTAAAATAAACAAACCTTTAGTTTCGCTGTCATTCAAAAAGATTTCGAGACAATCGATAAAATTGGTTCCATTGAAGGGATCGCCTCCAATGCCAACACATAGAGACTGACCCAAACCCACTTGAGTTGTTTGGTGTACCGCTTCGTAAGTGAGAGTTCCAGATCGGGAGACGATACCGATTTTACCCTTAGAATGAATATGTCCAGGCATTATTCCAATTTTGCATTCACCAGGCTTAATAATTCCTGGACAATTGGGACCAATGAGTCTACTTTTGGTTTGTGTAATCAGTCGGTTCTTTACTTTAACCATGTCCAATTGGGGAATACCCTCCGTTATGCAAACTATTAAAGGGATTTCAGCATCCATTGCTTCATTGACTGCTTTAGCAGCTCCCGGTGCCGGCACATATATTACTGTGGCATTTGCACCGGTCTTATCGACGGCCTATCAATTATTAAGATTTGGATCAGATTTTAACCATTAAAGTAATGCAAAGAAGAGGACAGTATTTTGTCATTTCTTTATAACATTTAAAGCAAAGCAAAAATATCTATTGAATGGAAACACTCTTAAAGACAATAGACTTCACATAAAACGAATTTATTTGCAACAAAATTAAATAAATTTAATTTAAATTAAAGATTAATAGAAAGTATTATTCCTACAAATCATAAAAAGAGCCAAAAAATGTAAATATAATTAAATGAATACCTCTTTAACGCTATTAAAAACGGGTAAATTCAGATGTGTTTGTCCTCCTTTGCCAGGAGAAACACCTCCGACCATATTTGTGCCATATTCGATGGCCTGTTTCGAGTGAAAAGTACCTTGCTTGCCAGTAAAGCCCTGACAAATAACTTTGGTGTTTTTGTTGATCTTAAGAGATGGTCTAGTTGAGGTATAGTTATGTCGAACACAACTCTTGTTTAGACCTATTTTTTAGGATAAAGTCATAATTTTTATTAATATTTTAGTAAATAATTGGAAACAAACGATATATTATTTGATAATATGTTTGGTTTATATCTATGTATTTAGTAAACAAAATAAGATAATAAAAGGTCAAAGTTTTCATCCATTCATTGCTCTCTTTATTTTAAACGCTTTTTAATTAAGATTTTATTAAATTTTTCATTAAATCATTGAAAAAAATTAGTCGAATAATTACCGACAAAATGATGTCTCAAAAGTCGCAAATGAGTGGACATAATAACAAATAAATTGATTGAAATTTAATCAAAACAAGTCTTCAAACAGACTGTCATTTAAATTATCGAAATGTTGTTCACATTGATTGAAGTCAAGGGTATGACTGCATAAGACTGCAGCCAAACACTCATCTCATTGAAGATAACGTTATTCCCGACGTTTTATATTTTTTTACTGAAATTCATTAGATTTTAGACCCGGCCAACACCTAAACCAACAAATCATCATCATTATTTCTAATTTTCAACAAGTTAAATTTCTGAATTCAAGGTTATCATTATCTTTAGTTAACCTTAATGCCATTTAGAAATAAGAGAAAGGCTTATTTTATTGATTAGAACTCTTAATTGAATTTAATAAATAAAATTAATTAATTACTGATTTGTTTAAAATAAATGTTAAGCTTAGTCAAATTGAGAATTGTGATAGGTACACCAAAATGAATAGATTATTCAGTTAAATGAAGAAATTTATGTAATAATAGTTTACATATCGCTATACCAAAATCATAGTTCATATGGTTGCTCACCAGGGTGTTCTGGTAGTCA
>JAQGCE010000313.1:0-13581 GCA_034699185.1 Eupelops torulosus
ATTTTAAATTTTATTTTCTAATAAATAATACATAAATATATTTTTCTTTTATCAAGTTATTAATGTAACTATTAAATAGAATAATGTACGTTGTACTTGATCAAATGATTAATTATTCATATTAACCAATTATAAACTTCATAATAAAATAGTTTAAATGCCATTTAATTGATCTCAATTTAAATGGGAAAGACATTCGAGCCTTAATTCCGTTATATTTTGATTGTTTGTTTATTTGATTTATTGTTTTTTATTAAAACTATTCCGTTCAGATTGATATTATAGCAAGAATAGTATATATATATTTAGTAGAGCAAGAATAAAACCATTTTGATTAATTCAATCATTTGATTATAATATAAGTAATTCCTTTGAATTTTATTTGAAAAATATTTGTTTTTATCTAAAAATATTTTTATTTTATTTTTTGATTTTAAATAATTTGAATACAAATAGGAGTTCTATTAAACAAATATAATGTCAACAATATTCTGCCCAAAATGATTAGCTATTACTACGATTTGTCGTTATATAAACCAATCACTTGTTTTAAATTGAAAAGAGTGTCTTTAAAATTGATTTACACACAAGAGTTTCAATTGACCCTCCTCTAAGTTAATCAAACCACATATCCTAATGGCTAACCAATTTCGGTAGGATATGGACAAAAATACTCTATTGTACTCTACTCTACTCTATTATTCTGTACTTAACTCAGAATATCACTGAAATAAATTTTGGGTTTTTTCGTTAATAAAAATTTTTATATTCCATTAAATCAATTATTTTTTGTTGAGCCGAATGTTGGGATAAAATTATGACCAGTAGTGTCCTCATTGTCCTCATTGTGCAAATGACTCAATAATAATAATAATAATAATTAAAATTCAATAAATAATGAGTTTATTTGGAAAAAAGGCACTTATTTTTCGAATTAAGACTTGGAATGCATTCGAATTTAAAGTCTTATAAAATAAATAAAAATTAAATTCTATATAAAAAATATATTAAATTTTGACTTTAGATTAGCCGCGAATATGAATAAAAATTAAATAATGACTCCTAAAGCGATCAGTACTACAGCCGAGGCTTGAGTTTTCTCCAAATCCATTGTTGGGACTCATCGGCTGCGCGACACTCTGATAGATGAACTTTTCCCTGTTCTGCTTCAAAGGTGAGACAAAGACCTTTCTTCTTATAATTCATTTGATGTGATTTCTTAAAACAAAAATAAATTATTTGAAAAATATGTTCAAAGAGTTTATGAATGAAAGGATAACCTCATCATAAGTCCAGGGGCCGTCTACTGTTCCCAGTTTACAGTAAATTAAAGTCATTTTGTCCCGATTGGCATCAATACAACGCTCTCCTAGACCTAACTGTCCCTTTGAATTCAATCGGAACAATTGATTGCCTCCATGTCCGTGACAGTGGGAGAGGGATACAGTAGAAGGAGGCTGTGAACCACCTGAGTCCAGACAAGTACCGGTTCGAATGTGTCGGACTTCACCCCATTTGACATTTGGTGGAAGCCGTGGAAAGTTATGAAACACATCCGAAGCGTGATTTCGAACGAACCAATCAAATGACTTACATTTCAAACGAGTCTTCAAACAAATATGAAGTGAATAACACTATTATTGCTATTAAAAGAGAACAGACCTTAAGCTCTAATTGGTTGGTGATATCTCCGGCGTCATAGAACTGTGCCATCGGTTCTCGTGAATAAAAATATTTTTTGTACTCTTCGTCGAACCAAACTTCAATAACTCGCTTATAATTAGTCAAAACTAACGGCCCTTTTCTTTGGTTAGCCATCGAACCAAAGTTATAGGGCATGAATGGCCTATAAATGTGTCCGACTCGAGAACAGGGCACCCATTGAAGTCGACCCCCACATTGCCAAACTTTGAATGAGAGTTCAAAGTTCTCTCCGCCCCAAACCAAGAGACCCGAGTCATAACCACCCAATTCAGTGAAAAACTTCTTGGATATGGCGAAGAGTCCGCCGGCGTGTGTGGGAGAGTCATATGGTTGAGAGACTCTGTGATCCTTTGTGTGTTCTTTCATATCCAATTCAATTTCTTTATATAACATTCCTATTCATTAAATATTGAATTAAACGATCTTTCAATTAGAGTCATATAAGTCATACCCCACTCCCATATTCCTCTAAAATGCTGATCATTACGGGAATAGACGGGCCTGTATTCAAAATTATTTGAGTCAATGCCATCAATTATGGGGACTGTCATTGTGTGTGAGTCGTGTGCGATTGGAGCCAAAAGGGGAACCAACCAATTGCTGTTGACTTCGCAGTGAGCGTCCAAAAAGACAACCACTTCACCCAAAGCTTCTTCTGCTCCTTTTGCGCGGCTTCGTATTAGTCCAGACCTCTCTTTGTTGCGAATTAGTCTGACTTTTCCCGTCCTATCACTCAAAGTTTCACCGCTCAGGTCTTTGTTTTTGTCGGCCGACCAGTTCTGCTCGAATTGACCGAAATGTTCAATAATATAATCGTCGAGTTGTCCTAAAATCGAGTTATTATTAAAAATGTTTGGAGACAATTGTGACAAACCTTTGAGGGGTTCCTTATCGCTGTAGTCATCCACTAAAAGAACTTCTCTTAAGAACTTTTTTGGTGATCGCAAGAGAACTGAGTGAACGGTTCTCAACAAAGTAGAGAAACCTTCGTTATGAAAAACAATAACAACTGAAGCAGTGGGCAGTTCTGTCGGGTAGTTCCAGTATTTGCACTCTTCGTGACGCAGATCCGGCACAGTTCGGTCCATCGGTATTCTTTCAGAAGCCACTAAATTCATGCCATACTCATTCTTCTTTGCATTTACTTCATTCCAATCAATGCCTTCGCCCTCTAAAAGATATTTGTGTCCATCATCTCCAGGCCTCGGGTTTGAAGAATCTGCTGACAATTGATTGGCCACTACTTCGAAATTGCCTTAAATTCGGAAACAAAAGAGACAAATAGAGGAAACGGATAGCTATCACTCCAATAATTACCTAATACTTGATCTCTAAACACAGGTATTTTGTGGTTGAGTTCAGGTCTGACCACTTGGTTTGTGTCAATCACATCATTGGTACCGCTTAAGTGCAAACTTTGAGCTGAATCTCTATCCAATTCATTGTTTGAAGAGTCGGTCACTTGTGTCGGAAATATTGTTATTAATAACAAAACAATCACTAAAATCAAAACTATGGCTAAAACTGGTGTCGAAACTCTCCGAAAGCCGAAAATTCTGAGTCGACGTGGAATCAGAATATGAATCATATTTTCAGTCAAACATCAATTAATGGATAATTTAATAAATGATAGAAATCACTGTTAAGTTTCAAAAATGTTATATCTCTCTAATTTAATGTCAATTTTCCATATATTTTAATTTAATTAAAAAGTCGATAAATCATAAAACAATTCAATTATAAAATAATAATACTTTATGTTTGACTAAAACAGTCAAATCATTTACAAAAGATTACGTCCATTCATATAATACCCCTTTATATAAGTCTATTCTATAGCTGGATCCAAAAAATTTGGGAATTGGTCTATTCAATATTTATAAAATTAAAAACAATACAGTATTTTATTAAAATATAATTTATATTTTAGGTATACATTATGACTATAATTGCCTAGAATGTTAAAATTTTATGTCAATCACATTGACCTCAGTGGTAATTTGTATTCGTCGTGGTTTACATTGAAATAAACAATTTATCAAGTTATAATTTCAAATTTTATCAAATTTAATCTTAAAATTCAATTTGAGTATTAATTATTTTTTTTATTGAAAATGAACTTCATATTTTTCCATGAATTTTCAATTAAAATTTGGTCTGGGAAAATCACCAAACACTCCCAAAATACCCAAATTTGCATCCCCGAACAACTTCAAGTTGACTTTTGAACCCTTTCCCCTATACTAAATGTGGCCAAATTTTTGTAGATTATGCCTCTAAGTAACTTGTTTTTTAGATTACGTAGTTTAAAAATTAATTTCTTCTATTAACCAAGAGAGGATGGGTTGTGTGGGAGAAAATTTTGGGATTTCAAATGACCACTGAGGTCAGTGGTATTGAAATAAAATTTTAATATCATAAGTAATTTTATTCATAATGTCCTTCAATATAAAATATATTTCAGTATAATTTTACAATTATTTTTAATTTTATTTGGAAATTACCAATTCCCAGTTTTTTTGGATCCAGCTATAATACTACACTAAACTCTATACAAACCCTTCAATTCTTGAATTAAATTACGAAACGTTGTTTTTGAGTGAAGTATTTCATTTGGAAGCGATTTATTTAATAATAAAAAATAATTGATTTACAATTGATTTGATTTGATTGTCATTAAAAATATATTCTTTCTTTAATATCTAAGACTAGTTATCTAAATGTCGGACGTCTTGGATATTTTGGAATTGGATCGTGAGATCATTCCATCGAATGATCTCATAAATGATAGAAAAGTATTTTAAGATCATTAAAATCATTTGTTTTGTTTCTCATATATTTTATTAAATTTAATTTAATGTATATTTTTGTTAAACTTTTGATTTATTTCAGATTAAGCGGAAGAGAGGAATGGATTTAACATTTAAAAGACCGGAAGGAATGCACAGAGAATTATATGCATTACTCTATTCGGACAATAAGTAAATGACTTAACTATTGAAACATTTTTAAAATTAATTATTTTGATTAAAGGGATAATCCATCGCTAATTCCGAGTGATTTTCACAGTAAATCAATGGATGGATATAAACAAAATAAGGCAAAACTGGGCCTTAAAAGAGTCAGACCATGGATTTGGACTCGTTTTAGTCCTAAGGTTTTAAAAATTTAATTTTGTTTTTAGTTTAAAACTCATATAAACTAAATATTTAGGAAAAACTGGAATTATTTCATTGGAGACGAGAAGTGGACAAAAACAAGGAATACCCGTTCGCTCGACTCAATACTGTAATTATTTGATTAATTAATTTAACTCTCAGTTTATTGTTTGCTTTTATGAAGACTATCGATATTCCGAGTTATAACGACACAGAATATCAACAGTTGCTGTCAATCGATGGATGGACTAAAGCGGAAACCGACCACTTGTTTGAGTTGAGTCGCAGATTTGACCAAAGATTTATTATAATCCACGATCGCTGGGATAGGAATGTCTTCAGTGATCGTTCAATTGAAGACATGAAGGACCGATTCTATAATGTCTGCAATACTTTGGTCAAAGTTCGTGCCCTTCCCGGACAGGAGCCTAAACTTAAAGTTTTTGACGCCGAACACGAACGCAAACGAAAGGAACAATTAATCAAATTATATGAAAGAACTCAGGAAGAAGTGGAAGAAGAACAGCACTTATTGAGTGAACAGCGCAAAATTGAAATGAGGAAAAAGGAAAGGGAGAAAAAGACTCAAGACTTACAAAAACTGATTACCGCTGCAGACAATTCTGCTGAAGCCCGTAAAGCTGATCAACAGGTGCGCACTGGCAATAGGCCAGGTAGAAAAAAGGCCTCTCACCTTCAAAAAAGTCCTCGGGACTCATTATCTGGCATTTTGTCGACGATTAACATAGAAAGCGCTGGAATCAAATTCCCTGAAATTAAGTCTTCGGGAGCCAGTCTTCGCAGTCAACGTATGAAA
Organism: Eupelops torulosus; assembly: GCA_034699185.1. Classification (NCBI taxonomy): domain Eukaryota; kingdom Metazoa; phylum Arthropoda; class Arachnida; order Sarcoptiformes; family Phenopelopidae; genus Eupelops; species Eupelops torulosus. The sequence continues at coordinate 5,680 of JAQGCE010000313.1, forward strand.
CTGCCCGCAGCTGTCGGTCAGAAAAAGACTAAAGCAATCGAACAACTCTTACACGAACTCAACATTGATTTGCATCCGATGCCAACCGAAGAGATTTGTCATCACTTTAACGAACTGAGGAGTGATATGGTTCTCCTCTATGAGCTGAAGATGGCCCTGGCCAATTGTGAATATGAATTACAATCACTAAAACATCAATATGAAGCCTCACAACCTGGTAAAATCCTGGACATACCCACTAGTCTACTGCCGGCATCCATTTCTGAGACAAAGACTCCAAACGAAGGCTCTCCTTCCAAAAAGATTTCTGAAGTCATAGATTTGGGTTCAGGACCCGGAACTCCAAATGTAAATAATTGTTTTTTTTAAAACATTTCTAAAGTTTAATTCATTATTCATTTATTATTTATTTATTTTCAGAGAAAGCGAAGGGCAGCCATAGAACAACTAAACCTCATGAAGAAGTTGAAGAAAAACTAATTTTTTTGGCTTTTTTTCGCAATAAAAATACTATTTCTCTTTTAAAATCTCGAATTTGATTTGATTTTTATTCAATCTATCGATAAGAGGAGTGTCACTTAAGGCAAGACTAGGGGTTAAAACCCCAAATTTGAGTTTATTTTCTCGCATTAACTCAATTAAAATTAGTGTAATTTGTGAGACAATCTTCGAAGTGTCCAAATAAGCTAAATCTCCCCCCGATATTTTTGCTTCTAATATCTTATCGGGAATTTGATCTGGTTGATAGAGCGGGTCATCATATTTTTGAGACCATCCCTTTCCTATTAGTAGAATTTCAAATGAATTTTTAGAAAGTGTTTCCCTTATGGGCTGAGTTTGTCGGTTAAATACTCCGAATGAGAAAATGTGTGGAAATTTCATCAATAGTTGTCTTCCAATTGAAAAGGGAGACAAAAGACTGACCCCTAAGTTTACTAAAAAGAGGGCCAACACCGCAGCCTTGTATTGAACCACGAAATATGTCTCTATTTGAACGGGTCTTTCATTCAAAAGAGTATAATTATAGGACTGAGTTCGGGAAATAACCGAACGATCGCTTCCTGGAAATGGAACGCAATAACCAAATTGATTGGAAATATAATTGTTTCGTTTGATAACATGTTTCCACTGATATTTGAGTTGTGATCCAAATACTTGTCGTCTCAGTTCTGACAATTGCTTTCTAAACGCGTATCCATAGACTAATGAGTGCCAGGTGGCAAAGTTATAGGTCACCGGCTTATCACTAGTTGTACTGACTTTCAAATACATTTCCACTGAATTTAGAGTTCCATTAAATTGAGTTTTGAGATATTGAACCCCAATATCAGATGGAACCGAATCAAAACCACACGACCCTATTATTGCAACTTTTTGGTCAACTGCCTGTTTATGATATTTATGTTGAATAGTTTCGAGATATTGTGGTTCTCCGCTCACATCTATATGATGGCAACCGCTTTGAACACAGGCACTGACCACCTGTTCCCCCAATAAGCGATATGGACCGCAACAATTTACTATTAAACTGGTTTTTTCACACATATTCAGTAAAGAGTTTCTATCATTGATATCGACATCAATTACTTGAATTTTTGATGAATCGCTTCCATTTTGTTGAGAGCTATGTTTCAATACTTGCAAAAGTCTTTCTCTGTTTCTACCGGCTATTCCCCAAATAATGTCATTCTTCTCTTTAGTTAATGTTCTGCACATCTCTTCGACCACATATCGACCGGTAAAGCCGGTGGCACCCAATACCACAAAATTCAACTTTTGTTTAACAAATAAAACTTTTGTAAAAAACATGATTTACGACAAAATTTAAGTGAATAACAAAAACATCGAATAATTTTCTAATTTTCAAACATATTTGCTCTTCATTTGAGATAATTTTTTAAGTTTATTCACATTTAAAGCGTTTATCAGTACTACAGTAGTAAATGTATTTATGATAGTCTTGTTATTTAATAACATAAATCAAGGACAGTCCTATTTTTCTTCATTAATTAATATACTGTGAACATTAAAACCGGTTGAGCCGCCAAATAGGCGGCAAAACACTGTTTGAAATTAAATCTTAAATGCACTAGGCTAGTGCCACTAGCTCTTTATAAAGATATTAAAATATTAATCTTATATGAATTGCCAATATCTATTGCCAATAAGATAATTAAACTATCAAAGTTCAAAATTTTATTTGAGTTTAGTTTTATTTGAAATAAAATTTTATTTAAAAAGTTTTTATAAACATTTTCTAAAAAACCGAAATTCAATGATATTATTATAAAATGATTTCATTTTTCTAATGAATGTTTTGACCAGAAATGTAAATATTCATTAGTATTATAATAGACGATACCTGTTGTGTCGATTACATAAATATTGTCCGACTCCTTCCTATTAAAACCATAGGCCACAAAAGTTTTGTCTTCAGTAAAATAGCTGACAGTACACCAGAATAAAGTGGTGCCCCAAATGTTGGGCCAAAATTTAAAAGTATATTCTTGAGTCAAATTCAAATTCTTGTATTCAATTCTATCGTCTTTTGAAGAACAATGACATGAAATTAGTTTTGAGGCAAAGTTTCGGATCATAACTGAATTGCAATCCTTTCGTTTAAAATAAATATAAATAATTTAAAGTAAAGAATTAATTCAATGAACTGATAACTCACCCCTGAATTTAAAAATAAATTAATATAAAAAATTAATAACAGAATTACATTAAAACAAATCATTTATAAATAATTTAAAGTCAAACTAATATTCTTGAGTTATCTATTGATAAGTTCTATAAGAAGTCTTAAGAACTAACACTGAAAAGCAGGGTTGGCCAAAGTTTACGACTTCAAGAATGTTAAGGGTTCGCTGGACCTCGCAATAATTCTAGGGATCCTTGGTAATTCAGCATTTTTACCTAAGTTTCAAACACAAATTTGAATTTTTTCATAATCTCAGGGGATTATGAAAAATGGCTAATTGACCATTCCTGTTGAACATCCCTGTTTAAAACTCATTCAATTATTGAAGTAATTGATGAGTTCAATGCATTTTATTGTTTATCAAAGAACAACCAAATCCAATCTCTTCGAAGGGTATGTCATTGACATAAGTCATTGAATTCAATGGTTAATCCATTTGTTAATATACAGGTTTGAAAGTTAAACGAACCAATTTTGTTCAAGGTCAGTGAAAGGCAGACTGTAGGGACGGTTTAGGGTTTTATATTTTAAAGGCGAATCAATAAGCATTTTCAATTATCCAACAAGCTAAGAAAGGCTTTTTCAAGTTGAAAATTTCAACATAAATTGCTTTAAGTTTAATTAACGGACGCAATTTAAGTTAAATTATTTAACCTAGGTTATTTGCTTATTTACGGCTTGAATTTCAAGGGGTCAAAGTTAATGTTATTAAAGTGTATAAAATTGGAGATTAATTAAATAAATAAATATTTAGAGGCTTATTATATGATTAACAAACAGTAATTAGCAATTCAATTGCCATTACAATTTAATCATTAAATCAGTAAACTGTTTAATTAACATAATTTGTGTGAAGAGTTTTAAAAAGCACCTTCAACAGAATCGCTTTATTACTCCATTCCTTCAATTATTACAATAAAAACATTGTTCATTAAATTATTATCAAATTAAAAGTTATTATTTCTGTTAATCTCTACTCTAATTATGGGAAACTAAAACATTTTTAAAAATGTTGAATTGGATCAATATTTATATTATGTGGTTTAGACTGTAATAAACTGCAAAACAAAATTAGTGAGAGCTTAGCTTTTTTAAAGGGCTCCAAAACAAAACTGTTTAATGTTATTTAAAGCAAGTTGTCATGACTACAGTTTAAAATAAGCCCTTTAAAAAGCTCTAATGATTTGTTTGATAATAATAGCTATTGTTTACAAAAATTTTGGCGCTTAAATCTCATTCATTTCAAAGTAGTTTTCATAGAATCTATTAGAAATAAATATAAGCTTGTTCAATTTCATATTAATATGAGTTCATCGAAAAAATCAAAAATTGAGAGCAAATCGCATTTGTTTTGTCAATTTTGTGAATATTGTGAACAACAAAAAGAAGAAATTGTCATTTTGACCGATTCACGACTTAACACATTATATTCCTCCTCAGAAGATAACTCTTCAAATGTTGACACTCCTCAGCACAGAATTACTCAGTTCACAATTCACGACTCCGATCGTCGTTTTTGTTGGTTCGACTCTAAACCTATTGAAGAAGGATATGAACTCTTTCTCTGTGGTTATGTTCAGCCTATTGTCTCAGACAATAGTGAAGAAAATAAGTCAAACGATAAACCAATTATAGCCCAAAAAATTGGTAAAAACATAAAAGAGAATCGAATTGAAATAAAGATGTATTGTATATACTGTTATATGAATAGGTCCTCTTCAGGAGTGGTGGTTCGCCGGCTTCGATGGCGGAACAAATTTGATTATTGGCGTCGAAAGTGAATTCGCTTCTTATATATTATGTGAACCGAATTCAGATTATCTGACTTTGTTTACCAAATCTACAAAAAATATGTTTCTCACAAAACTTATAATCGAGTCTTTACTCAAAAATCCCGATTCAAGTTATGAGGACTTAATCATAAGTATAGAAGAGAGAGACCAGGGATTCACTGAAGAGTCAATTATACTTTTTTCGCCATTTATTGTCGAACAAATCAAAAGTTTTGATTCTGCGGCTGAAGAAGACGAGACTTTACTTTCAGAGACACCGGCTTTCAAAACATTAGTTGAGTTGTCGGGCATTTCTGTCCACTCAAAAGTTTCAATACAATCGAAGACAAGACATATATCACATGTGCGACCAATCGCTCGAATAGATGCACGAAGAGCTGCTAACAGCGATACTATGACTTGTAGTACACCCCTCGTCACTAAATTCTTTGATTCAGTTTTTAAAGATGTTATCGAATGTGAGCTCAAAAACTCTGATTTGACTCATTTTGAAAGCAATTCAATTGAAAGCAGGTCTCGACTAATGTCTAATCAATTGAACAAAAAAATTAATTGGATCGGTAGCTCTGTATATGAAGATAGATTTGCTCGAACTTCTTACTACTCGTCCGTTCGAATAAATGATATAACCGTCAGTTTCTTGTTTTCTGTTTAATATATTATAATTTAATCGATTAAATGTTTGCCTTTCAGTACTCTTCCGGAGAATTTGTAGTCTTCAGGGAAGACCACAGTATCCCAGTCTTCCCAAATTCATTGGGAAAACTTATGTTTATGTTCAGTACATCCGAGAGACAAAAGTTTTGTCACATTCACTATTTTTGGTAAAAATGATTTGCAAACTATTTTCTCAATTAATTAATATTTTTATCTCTTTTTTTAATTAATTAGTGTCGGAAAGGATACAATATTAGGGGAAACGGCACCCAATTATCTGGTTTTTATGACTACGAACTGCAATAACATTGAAGTCGAAAAAATTGAAAACAAAATCGATATTCATTTGACTAATAACTTCGAATTTGATTCAACAAAAGTCAATTCTGAGCGATATTTTTGTACAAAACTTTATATCGAAAAATTTGGTCGCTTTGAAGACTTGCCGTCGGAAGCGTTTGATTCGGATCTCAAATGCATTAATTGTTTAATAAAAGAGAGAAATGAAAAACAGAAAATTCCAGAATTGAAAGATGAAATTATCACCGATTCTGATGACTTGGATATAAAGAGATACGAAAAATTGATTTATAAGAATCACAACTATTCAGTCGGTGATTGCGCTCTCTTTTCAAGCGATGCATTTGATATCAATTACTTTAATTACGACAATAATCAACAAATTATTGATAAAGAATACGATCAGACATTATATCCGGAACGCTATCGAAAAGAATTCACTGATTATATAAAAGGAATGAACAATGATTTGCCCAAAACATTGAATATAGGATTAATCGAACAAATTTTTAAACAAAATTCTGATTCTGTCGAAGAAACAAAACTTTTGGTTAATATCTTTTACAGACCACAGAATGTTTACCAGAATGACAGTGATTTCCATTGTTGTGATCTTAATCTGTTATTTTGGTCCAATCAACAAGTAGTGGTCGACGCCAAGACTCTTCGAGGCAAATGCCAAGTTATTTATTCGAAGAAATCAATCGAAACTAACTTTTATATCGAAACAAAACTATTTTATTTCAATCAAAGCTTTGATTTTGAGAAAAAAGCATTTTGTGAACCAAACCAACAATTAATCGATAGATTTATACGCAATAGTGAAGAGACAACTAATGTTCGTTGCCCTCAATTAAATGTTTTGGACCTTTTTGCCGGTTGTGGCGGTTTGTCCTATGGCTTCGATCATTTAGATTTAGTGTCAGAGCTGTGGGCCATCGAAAAAGATTATTCTGCGCTCCAATCATTCAAAACTAACATAAAGTCCGCTCATGTATTCCAAGAAGACGTAAATCATGTTTTAGATCAACTCATTAAAGGTGTTAAATGTGATAAAAATGGACAATTGTTTCCATTAAAGGATCAAATAGACCTTATACTTGGAGGCCCTCCCTGTCAGGGCTTTTCAGGAATGAATAGATTTTCTTCCCGTCATTATTCACTTTTTAAGAATTCATTAGTCGTTTCGTTTTTGAGTTTTATTGACTTTTATCGACCAAAATATTTAATTTTCGAAAACGTTCGCAATTTTGCTCTCTTTAAGGGATCAATGATTCTGAAGCTTATGCTCTCGTGTCTGGTAAGTATGGGTTACCAGTGTCATTTTGCCATTTTACAAGCTGGCTCTTATGGTTTGCCCCAAACACGAAGGCGTAGTGTTATAATAGGTGCTTCTACTGGCAATTGTTTGCCTTCATTTCCAGAACCGACTCACGTTTTTTCTAGAAGACAGTGTCAGTTATCCGTCACAATCGATAATAAAAAATATTTAGCACTCATTAGAAAAAGTTGCGCTCATTTTCCTACCATTACTGTTGACAATGCTATCAGTGATTTACCTGAATTGGGAGAAGACTACGCTTCAGATGAAGTCAGAAATTATCGACCGTCTCATCAGACTTCTCACTATCAAAAAATAATGAGAAAAGATGGTGTCCTTCAAGTTTATGACCACTACTCTAAAGAATTGAGTCAATTATGTCGACTCAGAATCAAAAATATTCCTCAAAAATTGGGCAGTGATTGGAGGGATTTGCCAAACATTAGGCATATTTTCAGCGATGGAACTGTAGTCCCAAAATTGAATTATAGTTTTGAGGATTTACGAAATGGTGGCTCCAAATCAAATGAGTTACGTGGAGTATGTTCCTGTGCACAGGGATTGCAGTGTAAAGCATATGAATGCAAACAGGAAAACACTTTAATTCCCTGGTGTTTAGTTCATACGGCAAACCGACAATATCATTGGTCAGGACTTTATGGTCGACTTGCACTGCATGGATATTTTCCAACAACTGTCACAAATCCAGAGCCTATTTCAAAACAAGGAAGAGTTCTTCACCCAAATCAAGACAGAATTATTTCAATAAGAGAGTCCGCCCGTTCTCAAGGTTTCCCTGATCATTTCGTTTTTGTCGGAACAGCCTCTGAAAAATATAGACAAATTGGAAATGCTGTTCCTATACCCCTCTCATTTGCTTTGGGCCGTCAATTCTCAACTATTATCTAAATTTAAATTCAAAATTACATTGTTTTTCATTTTGTATGATTTATTTAAGTTTGTTCATGTTACTTTTTAAAGCAATTATCATAACAATAAAAAGCTTGATCATATTACTAGATTTAGTTATAAATTATATATATATTTAGAGATTATAACTTATTATAACTTATAATCTCTAAATATAATAGAATTGTGTAATAATATATTGTTTTATCTTCTGTTGT